>JARUPY010000076.1:0-97294 GCA_029817715.1 Melastoma dodecandrum
GCGGGCGAGCGGCGGCGGACCGCCGCGGCAGGCTTCCGCTCCAGCGTCGTCGTCTGCATCGGGCCCGACCTTAGGTCGGTCGGCGGAACGGCCGGTGAACCGCGCACGGTCCGGCGTGGCGAACGCTCCTCAGGCGGCGCGCAGGATCCGAGGCTCGAGGTCGATCGGGTCTCTGCGATCCGCGGCGAGCGCGATGTCGAGCGCGAAGCGGGTGAGGCCGCCGACCGCGCGCAGCAGGCGCAGAAGGCGGGGAGGGCCGGAGCCGGCTAGCTCGGCGCGACGAGCGACGGAACTGCTCGAACGCCAGATCACGCCTGGCGGAGCGGCTGCGTCCGCGCCGCTTCGACTGCTCGTCCATCGGACCCGACGCTAGTGATAGCCCGGGAAACGGAGGGTGAACCGGGTCTCCGCATTGTCGCGAACCCGCCTGCACATGGAATGAGGGCCTCCCGGGCGAGAACTTCGATCCCGGGAGGCCCTCAACCATGGACCGGGAGGTCAGTCGCGCGGGACGCTCGCCCCGCCAGGCCCCTGCTCGTGGGGGGGGTGGCCGCCGCTGCTCGTCGCGTGAACGCCTTGAAGTGCTCGAGATCCTTCTTCACGCTGCGCTCGTCGAAGCCGAGCGCGTCCGCCCGCCCTTCCTCAACGAGGGCCTTCGGCTTCAGTCGATCTGGACCGCGACGCGGGACGTCGTGTCGGACAGCTTGTGGAAAGGACACGACGCCCGCGTTCAGTCGTGTCCGTCGTGCTCTTTCCACGCGTACGCGCTCATCCGGGTGCTTGCTCGGTGATCTCCGGGTCGAACTCGCGCTCGACCCCACAAAAGCATCCCACCACCCCCATACCCAACCCAATGCCGCCACCTTCCAACCTTCCAGTGGTTGTGGGTGTCGTCGATCTGGTCGATCGACTCGACGAAGGAGAGGAACACCGGGAACGACTCGAACCGCGTCCACTGGTCGTACGCGGTGTCCACGGGGACGTCCACGTCGATGGTCTCGATGATCTGTGCCCATGGAACTCTCCTCACTGATCGAGACCCTCGACGCCTAGGAAGCGAGATCTGAGCGGTTCTCGTGAGCCTAAACGCCTGAACGGTGGCGGGATGAGCGGTGTCGGCGCATCCCCCAGGCGACCGGGGCGTCCCCCGCGGGGACGCAGGTCCCGGCCACGGCCTCGATCGCGTCCGCAGCGCGCACGAGCGCGAGATGCGACAGGGCCTGCGGGGTGTTCCCCGCCATGCTGTTCGGCCCGCCTTCACGTCGTACCTACCTCGCTCAGTCAGTCCGCACGTCGTTCCGTCAGGCCGAGAGGCGGTCCATCACGCCACGGCGTCCTCGTGGCGGCCGCTCGTCGCGTACTGCTCGACGAGCCAGAAGCTGCACGCGAGGAAGGGGTACTCGCCCGCGGCACCAGCACCAGTCCGTCGGTGCCCTCCGAGCGGTAAACCTGCATCACGAGGCCGTCCCGGCATGAGTTCCTCCCTCGAAGCGCCTTCACGGTGCCGAGCATGCGGGGTCGGTCCGGCCTTCACGTACCTCGACCTGCGGGAGGATCGAGCACGACGCGTACGACCACCTTCGAGTCGTAGGACTTGCGTGTAGGAAGTGCCGCGCTCCCGGTCCGAAGCCGGTGCTCCTCGATCTCCTCCTCGATGCGGCTGCGCAGCTCCTGCCAGCGCTCGACGGGACCGTTCAGCCCGAACCGCTCGACGGCCTTGATGGCGCGGTCGAACGCCGCCCAGACCATGACGCGGGAGTGCGTGAAGTACCGCTCCTCGCCGCGCATCTCCCAGATGCCGCTGTCCTTGCGCCCCAGTTTCTCCTCCGTACGAAGGCCATTTCAGCGCGCCAGCCATGTCACCGGCCACGCGTGGGCGGCTCCGCCGGCTGATCGTGCCCTTCCCCGCGCCTCCTGCACCGCGACCATCACCTCGCCGATCACGTCGGCCCCTGGTACAGGTCGACTGGCGGCCGTTCCCCGATCCGGAACACGGGGAGGGCGCCCTCGTATCCCGGGGAAGTTCGTCCAGCTCCCGCTCCGGCAGGTCCCGCTTCGACCGGCGAGCCCGTACATGATCTGCACGATCCGCCGGATCGCCGGCGATCGCGCGGATGCAGGCCACGACCGGCCCCATTTCCGTCGCCTCCTGCCTGTACCCGTGGATTCATCTAGCACGAGAGCTCAGGGTGGGGGGGGGGGGGGGGGGAGGGAAAAAGGCCCCGTCCCCCAGCCAGGTGTAGCGGTAGTCCCAGTTCCGCGCCCTCCGCCGAAACTGGCTTGCCCGGGAGGCTCGTCCGTCGCCGCGGCGCCGGCGATGCCCGCCTGGATGTCCTCCGTGCCGTGAGGGCGCGGAGGACGATGAGCGAGCGGATGACCTCCTCGTGGTACCGCCAGCCCTGGTTGACGATCCCGCTCGACCCAGGCGTCCCACCAACGCCTTCGTCGACGTCATCAGCGCGTCGAACGTCGACCCGGGTCCGGCGGGCGCGTTCCCCGATATGAGGGGTACCAGTTGAGCGTGACCACTCGACGGTCTCGCCCTCCTACGCGATCGTGAAGGTGCCGCGGTGGTGCACTCGCCCTGCCGGTCCGCAGCCGGCCGCCGGTCCGCGCACGAGCACCGCGTCCCGTCGGGGCCGGCCTCGCGACTGTCCCCGTGCGCCCGCTCGTGCGTGACAGATCTGCCGCACCACGGAAACCGCGCGGGCGTAGTCGAAGCGGATGCGGAACGTCCTGGCTGCAGCTTCGACGGAGCCCGCTCACGCGTAAGCCGCGCACACCGGCGCACGATGTCGGCCGAGTCGGTTTGCCGTGCGGCAATGAAAGTCGAGGACACTCGACGGTCCCCGTGCTCGTCCGTCCACGTGCGTGACGAGCATGAAGGTTGTTCTCGATGTAACCACCGCCGAAGCGTCCGAGGTCGACCCGCATCTCCTCGACCGGAGCGACCAGCCAGCGGCCGTGCGACACGTCGCCGAGGAGCGCGGCGAACATGCTCGACGAGTCGTACCGCGGGAAGCAGAGCCAGTCGATGCTGCCGTCGTTCCCGACGAGCGCCGCCGACTGGCAGTCGCTGATCATCGCGTAGTCCTCGATCGGCAGGGGCATCCGCCCATCCTGGCCGCGCGATCCCGGACGTTGCATGGTGGCGTCAGGCCGGCGCGAGCCCCCAGAGCGCACGGACGTGCCGCGCGTCCGTGCCGCAGCACCCGCCGAGCACGGTGACCCCGCCGAGCGCCGCGTCGAGCCGGGCCTCCGCGGCGGCCAGCGAGACCGGCTCGCCCTCGTCGAGCTCCTCCGCGGCGTCCAGCTCCGCGTGGCTCATGCGCGACGCGTTCGGCCGGCAGCTGCGGATCCGCGACCGCCACGGTCCCGCCGCCAGCCCGGCGCCGATGTGGTCGGGGTCGGCGCAGTTCACGCCGAAGTAGTCGGGCGCCGCGACCGCGTCGACGGCCGCGATCGCGGCGTGCCAGCGTCGTCCCTCGGGCAGCAGCCCGTCGGTCTCCACGTGAAGGAGACGGAGACCGGGAGGCCGACCGCGCACGCAGCGAGGACCACGCCGACCGCCTCCTCGACGTACGTCAACGTGCAGGCGGCCGCGAGGTCGGCGGTCCGGCCTGCCGCGAACGCGGCGAGCTGCGGGCGGTGGTACGTGGCCGCCTCGTCCGCGGTCATCCGCTCGCCGACGACGTACCCGTCGCCGCGGGGGCCGAGCTGACCGCTGACGAGC
Organism: Melastoma dodecandrum; assembly: GCA_029817715.1. Taxonomy (NCBI): domain Eukaryota; kingdom Viridiplantae; phylum Streptophyta; class Magnoliopsida; order Myrtales; family Melastomataceae; genus Melastoma; species Melastoma dodecandrum. The sequence goes on from JARUPY010000076.1 coordinate 3,734, forward strand.
ACGGGCGCGATGGCCGCTGCGGAGGTAGCCATCGCGGAGCGTCCGCAGGAACGTGATCGCCGCGGTGTTCACGCGGTGCAGCGCCCCCGCGTCGTAACCGAGCCGGGCGCCCCAGAAGGTTCGCCCGCCAGGTCGGCGTCTCGAGCAGGAGTCCGGCGCCGGCCTCCTGCGCGATCGTCGCGTACCCGCCGTAGTAGTCGGCGAGGCGTCGTCGCCGTCGTCCGCCCCCGAGCAGCGGGAACGCCGCGAAGTACGGCAGGTCGATGCCGTGGTGGAAGATCAGGTCCGTCTCGAGTCCGCCGTCCGTGACCATGCGGATCCCGTCGAGTTGCGGCAGCACTGCCATGGCGTCCCCTTCGACGCCCCAGTGGTAGCAGGAGGCGCCGTGATGTTCACGGATAAGGGCCCGGCCCCTTATCCGTGAACATCACGTGGTGGGCACGCTGCCGTCGTAGGTCTCGACCTCGGGGTCGCGGTGGAGGCCGCCGGTCATCGCGTACTCCTCCTCCGGTGACAGCACGAGGTTGTGCCCGGCGCCCGTACACCGCGAAGATCACGAGGCCGATGATGTACACGACCGCGATCGGCCGCGATGGCGATCGGGAGGTTATGCCGGGCCGGTGAAGAAGAACCCGACGAAGATCGCAAGGGCGACCACACTCAGCGACGACCGCTCCGGGGACGCCGACCGGCTCCGGTAGGGCCGCTCGGCGTTCGGGAACCGGCGGCGGAGCACGACGAACGAGATCGTCTGCGTCATGTAGGCGACGACCGCGGCCCCAGACCCGCGATGTTCAGCACGACCGCTGGCCGCCCGACGGCCCGCGCCGCCGCCCGTGACGGTCGACGATCACGAGCGCAGATCAAGGCCGATCACCGCGCCGACGATCAGCGCGACCCACGGCGTCTGCCGCTTGCCCGTGAGGGAGAGGAAGCGCGGGTAGTAGCCGGCGCGGGACAGCGAGTACAGGTTCCGGCCGTAGGCGTACATGATCCCCTGGAGGGAGGCGAGCAGGCCGACGAGCGCGAACAGCGCCAGGACGCCGGCGAGCTGCTTCGGGACCATCGCGTCGAAGCCGTCGAGCAGCGGCTGGGTGGAGGCCTGCGTCGCCTTCGCGCCGAGCACACCGGTGTTGACCACGAAGATCACGACCGCCGCGACGAGCAGGGTCAGCAGGCCCCAGAAACCCGCCTTCGGGATGACCTTCTGCGGCTTGTGCGACTCCTCCGCCGCGAGCGGCAGCTCCTCGATGCCGAGGAAGAACCACATCGCGAACGGCAGCACGAACAGGATCGGCAGCACGCCGTTCGGGAGGAACGGGGAGTTGCCGGCGGACGCCGGGACGTCGAACAGCCGGTCGACCGAGAAGGAGCCGGTCGCGAAGGTGACGATCACGAACACCGCGAGGATCGCGATGGAGAGCACCGACACGACGATCGCGAACCGGAAGCCGATGGAGGCGCCGAGGATGTTCACGCCGAGGAAGATCGCGTAGAGGATCACCCACCAGACCGGCTGCGGGAGCCTCGCGCCGGTGAACGCGACGAGTGCGCCGTCCGCGTACTGACCGGCGAAGAACACGACGACCGCGGTCGTCATCACGTACTCGATCGATTCGGCGAGGCCGGTGACGAAGCCGCCCCACGGCCCCATCGCCGCGCGGGCGAAGGAGTAGGCGCCTCCGGTGTGCGGCATCGCGGCGGACATCTCCCCGATCGAGAACAGCATCGTGAAGTACATGACGATGACGATCACGGTGGCGATCGCCATGCCGCCGAAGCCCGCGGTCTCGGTGCCGAAGTTCCAGCCCGAGAACTCGCCGGAGATCACCGCGGCGACCCCGATGCCCCAGATGCCCCAGAAGCCCGCGGACCGCTTCAGCTGGCGCCGTCTCGAAGTACCCCGGGTCCGGCGCTCTTGTTACGTGACGGACGGGGTGCGCGCGCGCCTGGACGACATGAGGCTCCCTCGGCTCGGCGTTTCGGGGAGCGTACCCACGGAGAAGGTCGCCGCGGCGACCTTTGGTGTTACGGAGCGGTAAAACTTGGACCCGTCATACTGGGCAACGGCCCGCTGACCGACCTTTGGAGTACGCCATGCCAGTCAAGACCGGCAACCTCACGCTCGACGAGCTGACGGAGGACGTCGCCTCCGGCACGACCGACACCGTGATCGTCGCGTTCGCCGACATGCAGGGCCGCCTGGTCGGGAAGCGCACCTCCGCGCGGCTGTTCCTCGAGGACATCGCGACCCACGGGGCGGAGGCGTGCAACTACCTGCTCGCCGTCGACATCGACATGAACACGGTCGACGGGTACGCGATCTCCTCCTGGGAGCGCGGGTACGGCGACATGGTGCTGAAGCCGGACCTCGACACCCTCCGGCGCACGCCGTGGCTGCCGGGCACCGTGCTCGTGATGGCCGACCTCGAGCTCGTGCCGGAGGCGGGGGAGGAGCACGGCGCGCCGGTCTCGGTCTCGCCGCGCGCGATCCTCAAGCGCCAGATCGACCGGCTCGCGGCGCTCGGGCTCGAGCCCTTCGTCGGCACCGAGCTCGAGTTCATCGTCTTCGAGGACACCTTCCGGGAGGCGTGGGCGAAGCGCTACAACGGCCTCACCCCGGCGTCGGACTACAACATCGACTACGCGCTGCTCGCCTCCACCCGCATGGAGCCGCTGCTCCGCGACATCCGCCTCGCCATGGACGGCGCCGGGATGTACTGCGAGGGCGTCAAGGGCGAGTGCAACCTCGGCCAGCAGGAGATCGCATTCCGCTACGCGCATGCGTTGACGACCTGCGACAACCACGCGCTCTACAAGAACGGCGCGAAGGAGATCGCGGACGCGCACGGCAAGGCGCTCACCTTCATGGCGAAGTTCAACGAGCGCGAGGGCAACTCCTGCCACATCCACCTCTCGGTGCGCGGCATGGACGGGTCGGCGGCGATGGCGGACGCGTCGCGGCCGCACGGCTTCTCGCCGCTGATGGAGCACTTCCTCGCCGGGCAGCTGGCGCACCTGCGCGAGCTGACGCTGTTCTTCGCCCCGAACATCAACTCCTACAAGCGCTACCAGGACGGCTCGTTCGCGCCGACCGCGGTCGCGTGGGGGCTCGACAACCGCACCTGCGCGGTCCGGCTCGTCGGCCACGGGCACGCCCTCCGGTTCGAGAACCGGGCGCCCGGCGGCGACGTGAACCAGTACCTGGCGGTCGCCGCGATGATCGCGGCGGGCATCGACGGGATCGAGCGGCAGCTGCCGCTCGAGGACGCGTTCGTCGGCAACGCCTACGACAGCGACAAGCCGCGCCTCCCGACCACGCTCGACGAGGCCGCGGGGCTGTTCGCGGCCTCCGACTTCGTGAAGGCGGCGTTCGGCGAGGACGTCGTCGAGCACTACCTGAACAACGCGGCGGTCGAGCTGGCGGCGTTCCGCAGCGCGGTCACCGACTGGGAGCGGGTGCGGGGGTTCGAGCGTGGCTAAGCCGCTGATCGGCGTGACGACCTACCTCGAGCAGGCCGTGCGCGGGGAGTGGGACGAGCGCTTCGGGATGGTGCCCGAGACGTACCTCATCGCGGTGGAGGAGGGCGGCGGGATCCCGATCATGCTGCCGCCGCAGCCGTTCGACGACGACGACATCGACCGGGTGCTCGGCGCGATCGACGGGCTCGTCGTCTCCGGCGGTGCGGACGTCGACCCGGGACGATACGGCGCCGAGCGCGGTCCGCACACCGACGAGCCGCGGTACGACCGCGACGACTGGGAGGTCGAGCTGACGCTCGGCGCGATCACCCGCGGCATGCCCGTGCTGGCGATCTGCCGCGGCGTGCAGCTGCTCAACGTCGCGCTGGGCGGGTCGCTGGTGCAGCACGTGCCGGACATCGTCCCGGACGGCACGCACGGCGGCTCGTCCGGAGGGTTCTCCACGACCGACGTCGAGATCACGGGCGGCACGCTCGTCCGCGACGTGCTCGGGTCGGTCGGCGACCGGCTGTCGGTGCACTGCCACCACCACCAGGTGCTCGACCGGGTGGCCGACGGACTCGTCGTGTCGGCCCACTCCAGCGACGGCCTGATCGAGGCGGTCGAGCTGCCGTCGCAGCCGTTCGTGGTGGGCGTGCAGTGGCACCCGGAGCAGCACGATTCCGACCGCCGCCTCTTCGCCGCCCTCGCGAAGGCGGCGTCATGACCGGTTGTGCATCTTGAAGGGATCCGGCAGTGCGAAGCACCCCGGATCCCCTGATCCGTGAACACAACGTTGGGAGCCGCGCATGACCGAGTCCTTCGCGATCGTCGATCCCTCCACCGGGGTCGCGTTCACCGAGGTCGGCATGGCCGATGCCGGTGAGGTCGACCAGGTGGTGCGCCGCGCGGTCCGGGTGCAGGAGGGCTGGGCCGCCCTCGCGCCCGCGGATCGCGCCCGGCTCCTCCGGCGCTTCGCGGCCGTCGTGGACGCGCACGTCGAGGAGCTCGCGGCGCTGGAGGTGCAGAACTCCGGCCATCCGCTCGCCTCCGCGCGCTGGGAGGCCGGGCACGTCCGCGACGTGCTCGAGTACTACTCCGGGTCGCCGGAACGCCTGATCGGGAGCCAGATCCCGGTCGCCGGCGGGATCGACGTCACCTTCCACGAGCCGCTCGGCGTCGTCGGCGTGATCGTGCCCTGGAACTTCCCGATGACGATCGCGGCCTGGGGGTTCGCGCCGGCGCTCGCGGCCGGCACCGCGGTCGTGCTGAAGCCCGCGGAGTGGACCCCGCTCACCGCGCTGCGCCTCGCCGGCCTGGCGCTCGAGGCGGGGCTGCCCGACGGCCTGCTGCAGACGATCCCGGGCCGCGGCTCGGTCGCGGGGGAGGCGCTCGTCCGCCATCCCGACGTCGCGAAGGTCGTCTTCACCGGCTCCACGCGCACCGGTTCCCGCGTCATGGCGATGGCGGCGGAGCAGGTGAAGCCCGTCACGCTCGAGCTCGGCGGCAAGAGCGCGAACATCGTGTTCGCCGACGCGGACCTCGACGCGGCGGCCGCCGCGGCGCCCGGTGCGGTCTTCGACAACGCGGGCCAGGACTGCTGCGCCCGCAGCCGCCTCCTCGTCGAGCGCAGCGTGCTCGAACCCTTCCTCCAGCGGCTCGAGCCCGCGGTCGCCGCCTGGCGGGTCGGCGATCCGCGCGGCGATGTCGACATGGGGCCGCTCGTCAGCGCCGAGCACCGGAACCGGGTCGCCTCGTTCGTGGACGGCTCGACGCCGGTCGCGTTCCGCGGCTTCGCGCCCTCCGGCGGCGGGTTCTGGTTCGCGCCCGCGGTGCTCCTCCCGGACCGCCCGGACGACCGGGTGCTCCGCGAGGAGATCTTCGGTCCCGTCGTCGCCGTGCAGGCGTTCGAGGGAGAGGCGGAGGCGCTGCGCCTCGCGAACGACACCCAGTACGGGCTGTCGGGCTCGATCTGGACCCGCGACCTCGGGCGCGGCATCCGCGTCTCCCGCGCCGTCCGCTCCGGCGCCCTCTCCGTCAACTCGAACTCGTCCGTCCGCTACGCCACGCCGTTCGGCGGGATGAAGCGGTCGGGCATCGGCCGCGAGCTGGGACCGGACGCCCCGCTCGCCTTCACCGCCGTGAAGAACGTCTTCTACGCCACCGGAGAGGCCCCCGCATGACCGTGACCCCCATCGATCTGACCGCCCGCCTCCGCGGCCGCACCGCCGTCGTCACCGGCGGCGGCAGCGGCATCGGCCTCGCCACCGCCCGGCGGCTGGCGGCGGAGGGTGCCCGCGTCGTGATCGCGGACCTCGACCCGGACGCCGGTCGCGCCGCCGCGGCGGAGGTCGACGGCTCCTTCGTCCGCACGAACGTCGCCGACAAGGCGGACGTCGACGCGCTGTTCGACGGCGTCGCCCGCGACTTCGGCGCCGTCGACATCGCGTTCAACAACGCCGGCATCTCGCCGGCCGACGACGACTCGATCGAGACGACCGAGCTGGACGCGTGGGACCGGGTGCAGCTCGTGAACCTGACGAGCGTGTATCTCTGCTCGCGCGCCGCCCTCCGGCACATGGTGCCCGCGAAGCGAGGCTCGATCATCAACACCGCGTCGTTCGTCGCGGTGCTGGGCAGCGCGACCTCGCAGATCTCGTACACGGCGTCGAAGGGCGGCGTGCTCGCGATGAGCCGCGAGCTCGGCGTCCAGTTCGCGCGGCAGGGCATCCGGGTCAACGCCCTCTGCCCGGGCCCGGTGAACACGCCGCTGCTGAAGGAGCTGTTCGCGAAGGACCCGGAGCGCGCCGCCCGGCGGCTCGTCCACGTCCCGGTGGGCCGGTTCGCGGAGCCGGAGGAGCTCGCGGCGGCGGTCGCGTTCCTCGCCTCCGACGACGCCTCCTTCATCACGGGCGCCTCCTTCCTGGTCGACGGCGGCATCTCCGCCGCGTACGTGACGCCGCTGTGACGGGGCGTCACCATGAGTGCGAGCACGCCGCTGTGACGGCCCCTTCCGGTAATCGAGGTGCGAGCGCCGGCGAGCCTCGAGACCTCCCGAACGGATCGCGTGCCCGGAACGGTCACCGACCGAGCACTCTCGGTTCTGTAGGACTCCGCGTCCTACAGAACGGAGAGTGGGGCGCGCGATGAGCCTCGAATCCGGCGCGGACGCGGCGGTCTTCCGGCCCGTCCGGTCGGGCAACGCGTTCGAGGAGACGCTCGCGCGGCTGCTGCAGGCGGTGCGGCTCGGGATCGTGCCGCCGGGCGAGGCGCTGCCGTCGGAGCGTGATCTCGCGGCCCGCCTGGGTGTCAGCCGCGACGTGCTGCGGGAGGCGATCCGGTCGCTGTCCGACGCCGGCTACCTCGAGTCCCGCCGGGGGCGGTACGGCGGCACGTTCGTCCGCACCGACCTCGAGGGCGCGGCGCCTCCGGAGGCGGAGCGGTCGCCCGGCGACCTCGAGGACGTGCTGGGGCTGCGGCTGGTGCTCGAGGAGGGCGCCGTCGCCGCGGCCGCCGGTCGCGCGCTGACGGCGGAGGACCGGGAGACGCTCTGGTCGCGGCTGCTCGAGACGAGCGCTTCCGGTGCGGCCGACTACCGGCGCACGGACTCGCGGCTCCATCTCACGATCGGCGAGCTGGCGAGTGTGCCGTCCCTGCTGCCGCTGCTCGCGGACGTGCGCGACCGGGCGAACGCGCTGCTCGACCGCATCCCGCTCATCGAGCCGAACCTGGCGCACTCGAACGCGCAGCACGAGGCGATCGTGCAGGCGGTGCTCCGCGGCGATCCCGATTCCGCCCGGCGCCTCATGCGCGAGCACCTCGAAGGGACCGCGGCGCTGCTGCGCGCCTTCCTGCAGCCCCGCTGAGCGGCTGCCAAGGCGGGTCGGCGAGCATGGTCGTTCCGCAACGGCGCGCCCCATGGACCGGGAGGGCCTCCTTCCCGATGGAAGGAGCCTCCGTGAACCTCTGGGCCGACATCGTCGGGCAGTTCTGGACCCGTCTCGGCATCGCCGTGCTGATCGGCGCCGTGCTCGCGGTGATCGTCGCCGGCGTCGTGGGAGCCGCGTTCCGCGCGCTCGGGCGCCGGCGCGGGTGGCCGGCCCGCGCGGTGGAGCGCCTCCGGTGGCCGTTCCGCTGGCTGCTGCTCGCGATCGCCGTCTGGATCGCGGTGACCAGCGCCTTCGCGGGGACCGGGTCGGACATCGTCGGGTACCGGACCCCGGTCGACCGGGTCCTGAACATCGTCGTCATCGCGCTCGCCGCGTGGTTCGCGGCGACCGTCGTCTCGCTGGTGGTCGACCTGCTGCTCGCCCGCTACCGCACCGACGTCGCGGACAACCGCATCGCCCGGAGGGTGCGGACGCAGGCGCTGATCATCCGCCGCGTCGCGATCGTCGTGATCGTGATCATCGGGATCGCGTCGGCGCTGCTCGTGTTCCCGGCGGCGCGGACGGCCGGTGCCTCCCTGCTCGCATCGGCCGGCGTGGTGTCGATCATCGCGGGCCTCGCGGCGCAGTCGACCCTCGGCAACGTGATCGCCGGGATGCAGCTCGCGTTCTCCGGGGCGATCCGGGTGGACGACGTCGTGATCGCGAACGGCGAGTGGGGCCGCATCGAGGAGGTCACGCTCACCTACGTGGTCGTGCACATCTGGGACGACCGGCGCATGGTCCTCCCGTCCACCTACTTCACGACGACACCCTTCGAGAACTGGACCCGCACCTCGAGCCAGCTCATGCAGTCGGTCGACTTCGACCTCGACTGGCTCGTCGACCCGCAGGCGATGCGCGAGGAGATGCACGCCGTCCTGGCCCGCACGAAGCTCTGGGACGGCCGTGTGGCCGTGCTCCAGGTGACGGATGCCATCGGCGGCATGATCCACGTCCGGATCCTCGTGACCGCCGTCGACGCCCCGACCCTGTTCGACCTGCGGTGCTTCGTGCGGGAGGAGATGATCCGATGGCTGCACGAGCGCCAGCCGGCCGCCCTCCCGCGCACCCGCGTGCTGATGACGGAGCCGGAGCGCCCGTCCCGCACCGCGCCCCGGTCGGGCGAGCGCGACGACCGCGAGCTGTTCGGCGGCTCCCCGGAGGCGGACGCGCGCGGCAAGGACTTCACGGGCCCGATCCGCACCCACGCCTCCTGACCCTGCGGGGTGAGTTGCCACTTTCGGTCGTTCTGAGGCGCCCAGAACGACCGAATGCGGCAACTCACAAGCCGAGCGCCTTCCGGATGATCGCGATCTTCGAGGCAGGTGCGATCAAGTCGTCTCCGGTCGCGCGGATCACGCGCCAGCCGGCCGCCTGGAAGTCCTCCACCCGACCGATGTCCTTGCGGAACTGCCGCTTCTCGCGGTGTCCGTCGCCCTCGTACTCGACCAGCACCTTCTGCTTCGGGTACGGCAGGTCGCCCTCGCCGATGAATCTGCCGTCGTCGTTGTGGATCCGCAGGTTGATCCCGGGCTCCGGCAGCCCGGAGCGGACCATGGCCAGCCGGAAGCCGCTCTCGCCGGCGGAGCGGGAGTCGATGCGCAGCTTCGCCGCCGCCGCGACGAGCCGCTTGGAGAACGGACGGTTCGGGTCGGCGGCGATCTCTCGAAGGCGGATCAGGTTGCGATGGCGGTCGGGCCGGTGCTTCGCGAGCAGCGCCTCTCCTGCGATCACGAGGTCGTCGACGCTCAGGTAGCGGGCGAGCTGCGCCCACGTCTCGAATGCGTTCGCGATCGGGAGCCCGTCGACCTCCTGCACGAGTCCGGGACGGTCCACGAGGTGGTGGCCGCGGACACCGGCGTTGCGGGGCGCCCGTGACGGCTTGCGGACCGAGACGTCCAGCACGAGCGCGTCCTCGAGCGCCTTGGGCAGCCAGAGTCCGTGCAGGATCGCGGCGGTGATGTGGCTGAAGAACTCGCCTGGCGAGAGCAGGGGCGCGTAGGTGCGCGCGAGCTCGGCGACCGTCCTCGGTTCGACGGCCGCGCGGACGCCCGAGAACGGCGACACGAGGTCGGATGCGCGGAGCCGTCGGTCCGTGACGCCCCGACGTCGAGCCGTGCCGAGCGCGAACGGCGCGGTATCGAGCGGGTGCGGGAGCGGTGCAGGTCGGCGGGTCACGCCGGAACCCTCACGCCGGGCCGGACTCCGTGTCTTGGGGAGGGGGCGATCTGCGGGTGGAGTTGCCGGAATCCGTCGTTCTGCAGCAGTCAGAGCGACGGAAAGTGGCAACTCACCAGGGGGTTACTTGCGGTTGCGGAGCTTCGGGCCCGTCGCGGTCCTCGGCGCGGCCGGGTCCTTCGACTCGATGCGGACGGTCCCGAGCGCGACGGCGAGCGTCAGCGCCCACGCGATCCACGTCAGGTAGGTGCGCCAGTCGGTCGGGCCCTTGCGACTCTGCCGGAACGCGGAGACGCCGGAGAGCACGGACGAGATGATCGCGCCGTTCAGGAGGTACTTGCGCAGGCTGCCCATCCCGGGAGCGTACTGGGCGGAGAGCGTGTGTCGCCTGGATGCGAACCGAATCCGAGAAGGAACGGATCCGGCGTCCTGACCGATCGTGCAGTACGCTGACCGATCGTGCAGGACAGGACGAAGGATCTCGGCGGCTCGGCGCCGCTGCTCGAGTCCGCGCTGAAGCAGTTCGCGGCGTCGGCTTCGAGGGCGCCTCCCTCCAGCGCATCGCCACCGACGCCGGACTCTCCAAGTCGAGCGTGCTGTACCACTTCGGGAGCAAGGAGGCGCTGCTCGACGCCGCGCTCCGCCCGGCCGTCACCGATCTGGCCGTGCTCGTCGAGGACATCGTCGCGCTGTCCGACGACGAGTCGCGCCGGACGTTCCTCGTCCGGTTCGTCGACTACCTGTTCGAGCACCGCCTCGCGGTCGCCGTGATCTTCAACCACGGCCAGGCCCTCGCCGGGCACGCCGTGATCGACGAGGCCGACGCCCTCGTCCGCGACCTCGCCGTCCGGCTGAAGCCCGCGGGCACGAAGGACCGCCAGATGCTGCGGTTCGGGGTCGCGCTCTCCGGCGCCGCGTTCATGCTCGTGGCGGCCGACCGCTGGGCGAGCGATCACGTGCCCGACGAGGAGGTGCGCGCGGAGCTCGTCGAGGTGCTCGGCGAGTTCGTCCTCGGCGCTCCGCAGCCCGCCTGACCATCCGCCCGCGCGACACCGCCGTCGCCCCGAACCCAGACATCGATCGAGGACGGCACCCATGACCGCGTTCCTGTTCCGGCTCGGCCGCCTGGCGCACGCCCACCCGTGGCGGGTGCTGGTGGCGTGGCTGCTGATCATCCTCGCCGTGGCGGGTGCGGGCTTCGGGTTCGGCGGCAAGCTGAGCGACGGGTTCACGATCCCGGGCACCGAGTCGCAGAACGCGCTCGACCGGCTGAACGCGGTGTTCCCGCAGGCGGCCGGCGCGAGCGCCCAGGCCGTCATGGTCGCCCCCGCGGGCACGCGGATCGACCAGGGGGCCGCCCGCGCCGCGGTGGACGACACCATCACGGCGATCGGGCGGATCTCCGGCGTCGAGACGGTCGGCAGCCCGTTCAGCCAGTACGCCGTCGACGCCGTCTCCGCGAACCACCGCTCGGTGATCGTGTCGATCCAGTTCTCCACGAACGAGGCCGGCGTGAAGCCGGCGACCCTCGACGCGCTGCAGCGCACGAGGTCGATCGGCGAGCAGGCCGGCATGCAGGTCGCCTTCACCGGGCAGGTGTTCCAGCAGACCGCGTTCGGCCCGTCGATCACGGAGGTCTTCGGCCTCGCGTTCGCCGCGGTCGTGCTGATCCTCACCTTCGGGTCGCTGCTCGCCGCAGGCATGCCGCTGATCAGCGCCGTCGTCGGCGTGCTGCTGTCGGTCGCGGCGCTGATGTTCTCCGCGAACTTCACCGACGTCGCCTCCGCGAGCCTGACGCTCGCGCTCATGCTCGGCCTCGCGGTCGGGATCGACTACGGCCTCTTCGTCATCTCGAAGTACCGGGACCAGCTCGCTCTCGACGTGCCGATCGAGGACGCGCTGCCGAAGGCGGTGGCGACGGCGGGCACCGCGGTCGTGTTCGCCGGGACGACGGTGATCATCGCCCTGGTCGGCCTGCTCATCGTCGGCATCCCGTTCCTCTCCGTCATGGGCGTCGGTGCCGCGTTCGCCGTGTTCCTCGGCGTCTGCGGCTCCACGACCCTGCTGCCGGCGGTGCTCGCCCTCGCCGGCCCGCGCCTGATCCCCAAGCCGGGCTCGCGCCTCCGGCGGCGGGCGATCGCGGCGTCGGAGGGCCGCACCCACACGATCGGCTCCCGCTGGGGCGCGCTCATCGAGAAGGTGCCCGCGCTGTTCCTCGTCGTCGTGATCGTGGCGCTCGGCGTCCTCGCGATCCCGGCAGCCTCGATGCGGCTCGCGCTGCCGACGAACGGCACGCAGACGCCGGGCACCGGCCCGCGCACCGCGTACGACCTCACGACCCAGCAGTTCGGCGAGGGCCGCAACGGTCCGCTCGTCCTGCTCATCGACGTGACGCAGAACAACAGCTTCATCACCGACCTCGGGAAGATCCACGACCGGATCGCGGCCCTGCCGGACGTGAAGGCGGTGAGCAAGGGGACGCCGAACTCGACGCTCGACACCGCGATCATGCAGGTGATCCCGCGGTCCGGCCCCACCTCCGACCGCACGATCGCGCTCGTGAAGCAGATCCGGAGCATGTCCGCCGGGTTCGAGCGGACGTACCGGATGCCGGTGTCGGTCACGGGGTCGACGGCCGTGCAGATCGACATCTCGGACCGGCTCGGCAACGCGCTCGTGCCGTTCGTCCTGGTCGTCGTCGGGCTCTCGGTCATCCTGCTCATGGCGGTGTTCCGGTCGCTCGTCGTCCCGCTGAAGGCCGCCGTCGGGTTCCTGCTGTCGCTGTCCGCGAGCGTCGGCGCGACCGTCGCCGTGTTCCAGTGGGGCTGGGGCGCGAGCCTCCTGCACATCCAGCCCGGGCCGCTGCTCAGCTTCCTGCCGATCCTCGGCGTCGCGATCCTGTTCGGCCTGTCGATGGACTACGAGGTCTTCATCGTGTCCGGCATGCGCGAGACCTGGGCGCACACCGGCGACTACCGGCTCTCGGTGCGGAAGGGCTTCACGGGGGGCGTCCGCGTCGTCACCGCGGCGGCCCTGATCATGATCTTCGTCTTCGCGTCCTTCATCCCGGAGGGCAGCGGCACCATCAAGCCGATCGCGTTCACGCTGGCCGTCGGGATCCTGCTCGACGCGTTCCTCGTCCGGATGACCCTCGTGCCGGCCGTGATGTTCCTGTTCCGGCGGGCCGCCTGGCACCTGCCGCGGTGGCTCGACCGGATCCTGCCGACCGTCGACATCGAGGGCGAGGGCATCGTCCGGCACACCGAGGACGTCGAGTGGGCGCTGGGGGAGCGGCGCTGGGCGCTGTCCTCCGCCGACCTCGTCGCGCCGGCGCCGTTCGCGACCGCCCCGCTCACGGTGCACGCGGAGGCCGGCACCACCAGCGCGGTCGCCGTCCCCGCCGCCGCCCGCAGGGGCGTCGTCGCGACCCTCACCGGCCACCTCGAGCCCGTGGCGGGTCGCGTGCAGGTCGCCGGCGCGGTGGCGCCGACGGGCGCGCGCGAGCTGCGTCAGGTCGCCGCCCCCGTGATCGACGACGGCTCCGCGCTCGACGCGACGCCGTCCGCGCTCGTCGCGGAGCGGCTCCGGTTCGCCCCACGCCGCCGCCGCACCGGCTCGCTGCGGTCGTGGCTCGAGGTGCTGCCGGAGGCCGTGGTGCGCGAGCGCCCCATCGGCCAGCTGCCCCCGGAGGAGCGCCTCGCCGTCCTCGCGCTCGCCGCAGCCGCCGGCGGGGCCGTCGCGGTCGTCGTCGACGCCGGGGACCTCGGCCCGGAGGCGCTCGACCGCCTCGCAGCCCTGCTCGACCTCGTGGTCGATCCGTCGGCCGCCGCGGGGCAGCGCGCCGCCGTCCTGGTCACCTCACCCATCGACCGCGCCGCCACCCGCATCGGCGCCGCTCCGACCCGCAGAGAGGTCTCCGCATGATCGGCCGCATCCTCCGAAGCCCGCTCGTCCGCCTCCTGATCGTCGCGATCGTCCCGGCGGTCGTGCTCGGGGTCTTCGTCGCGGCGCTCGCCGCCGCCGACAACGGCAGCGCGAAGATCCCCGCCGCGCTCGTGAACAACGACCAGCTGGTCCAGACGAAGGCCGCCGACGGCTCGACGACCACGATAGCCGCCGGCCGGCTGGTCGTGACCGGCCTGACGAAGCCCGCGAGCGCGAACGCGGGGGCGAGCATCGCCTGGACGCTCACGAACACGGCCGACGCGAAGCGGATGCTCGCGGCCGGCGACGTGTACGCGATCGTCACGATCCCGAAGACCTTCTCGAAGTCGATCTCGACCGTGTCCGGCTCGACGCCGAAGCAGGCGGAGATCTCGGTCAAGACGGACGACGCGCACGGCACGCTCGTCAGCCAGATCGGCGGCGTCGTCGGCTCGACGATCGCCTCCACGGTCGGCGGGCAGATCACGACCAGCGTCGTCTCCGGCCTCTACAGCGGGTACGCGACCGTGCGCAGCTCCCTCCTGCAGGCGGCCGACGGCGCCAGCAGCCTCGGCGACGGCGCCACGAAGCTCTCCTCCGGGCTGTCGCAGGCGGCGAGCGGCGGCGCGCAGCTCTCGACCGGCGCGACCTCCCTCGGCAGCGGAGCACGGCAGATCGCGTCCGGCACGAGCTCCCTCGCTTCGGGGCTGCGGACCGCGGCGTCCGGCGCCTCCGGCGCAGCCACGGGCGCGAAGAAGCTCTCGACGGGCGTGACGTCGTACACCGGCGGCGTGACCGACTACTCGAAGGGCGTCGACCAGCTGCTCACCCAGCTCGACGCCGGAGCACAGCAGTCCAAGGCGGCGCAGCAGCAGCTCGGCGCTGGCACGACCGCGGCTGCCGACGCGCTGCGCGCCATCGCCAAGCAGGATCCGACGGCTGCGACGCAGCTCACCGCGATCGCGGGCCAGCTCGACACGATCGCCGGCACGCAGCAGCAGCTGGCCGCGGCCTCCGTCCCGATCACCTCGAACCCGAAGGTCGCGAAGCTCCAGGGCGCGGGCGCGCAGCTCCGCTCCGGAGGATCCTCGCTCGCGTCCGGTGCCTCCGCGCTCTCGACCGGGCTTGCGAGGCTGCCCGCGGGCATCGCCTCCGCCGCCTCCGGCGCGGACAGGCTCGCGGCCGGCATGTCCCAGCTGGGGACCGGGGCCGATTCGCTGTCGACGGGCGCGTCCCAGCTCACGGCCGGCGTCCGGCAGAGCGCGACGGGCGCGGGTCGGCTCGCGACCGGCGCGGACAAGATCGGCTCCGGGCTGAAGAGCGGCGCCGCGCAGGTGCCGAACCTCACCAAGGCGCAGCAGACCGCGGCCGGGAAGGTCGTCGCCAGCCCCGTCACCTCCACCTCGTCGCGGGAGAACCAGCTGTCCGGACCGGGGCAGATCGTGTCGACGCTGATCGTGCCGGTCGGCCTGTGGATCGGCGCCGCCGCGCTCGTGCTGCTGTTCGGCGCCGTCTCCCGGCGACTGCTCGCGACGGGTGTCGGCACGGGCCGGCTCGTGGGGGGCGCGCTGCTCCGCGGCGCGGTCGTCGCGGTCGCGCAGGCGGTCCTCATCGTCGCGGTGCTCGCCGCCACCCTCGGCGTGAGCTGGGCGGCGCTGCCGCTGCTGTTCCTCGTCGTGGTGATCGGGGGGATCGCGTTCCTCGCGATCCACCAGCTCCTGCAGGCGCTGTTCGGCACCGCAGGCACGGTGCTCTCGATCGTGCTGCTCGGCGTCCAGCTCGTCGCGGTGGGCGGGCTGTACCCGATCCAGCTGGTGTCGGCGCCGTTCCAGGTGATCAGCCCGCTCCTGCCGCTCACCGCGGCGGTGAACGCGACCACGGCGGTGCTCACCGGCGCCTCCGGCGGCACGGTCGCGACGGCGCTGCTCTCCCTCGCGCTGTGGGCGGTCCTCGCGTTCGTGCTGACGGTCGCCGTGGTCGCGCGGCGGCGCACCTCGACCGCACTGTTCAGCGCGACCCCCGCCCTGTCCTGATCCCGTCGTTCAGGAGTGCTGGTCCGGCGCGGCCGACCAGAACTCCTGAACGACGGAATCGGCCCTCGGGCTGCCCGCATCGCCGACCGGTACCCTGGGCGGGACATGGCGGACACCGGGGACGAGCGCTTCGACTTCGTCGTCGTGGCGAACCGGCTGCCGGTCGACCGCGTCGCCGCGCACGACGGCACCCCGTCGTGGAAGCCGTCGCCCGGCGGCCTCGTCACCGCGCTCGAGCCCGTGATGCGCGCCAACGACGGCGCGTGGGTCGGGTGGACGGGCGTCGCCGACGACGACCAGGAGCCGTTCGACGCGGACGGGATGCACCTCGTGCCGGTGCCGCTCTCCGCGTCCGCTATCGAGCTGTACTACGAGGGCTTCTCGAACGACACGATCTGGCCGCTCTACCACGACGTCATCGCGCAGCCGACGTACAGCCGCCGGTTCTGGGAGTCCTACGTCGACGTGAACCAGCAGTTCGCGGACGCCGCGGCCTCGGTCGCGGCCGACGGCGGCACCGTCTGGGTGCAGGACTACCAGCTGCAGCTCGTGCCCCGGATGCTCCGGCAGCTGCGACCCGACCTCGTCATCGGCTTCTTCAACCACATCCCGTTCCCGGCGTACGGGCTCTTCTCGCAGCTGCCGTGGCGGCGGGAGATCGTGGAGGGCCTGCTCGGCGCCGACCTGATCGGGTTCCAGCGGCGCGCGGACGCGGGCAACTTCCTCCGCGCGGTCCGCCGTCTCTTCCACGTGCAGACCACGCACGGGCACGTCGAGCTGCCGGCGGCGGGGGAGGGGCGCTGGCCGAACTCGATGTCGGACCGGCCGCGCACCGTCGTGGCGAGGCACTTCCCGATCTCCATCGACGCGCGCGGCTACGTCGCCATGGTCGAGCGGCCGGAGGTGCGGGCGCGCGCGGCACAGATCCGGAAGGACCTCGGCGACCCGGTGACGATCATGCTCGGCGTCGACCGACTGGACTACACGAAAGGCATCCGGCACCGCTTCGCCGCCTACGCGGAGCTGCTCGCGGAGGGCAAGCTCGACGTCGACGACACGGTCCTCGTGCAGATCGCCAGCCCGAGCCGCGAACGCGTGGAGACGTACAAGGCGCTGCGGGACGAAATCGAGCTGACGGTCGGCCGGGTGAACGGGGAGTACGGCACGATCGCGCACTCGGCGATCAACTACCTCCACCACGGCTACCCGCGCGAGGAGATGGTCGCGCTCTTCCTCGCCGCGGACGTGATGCTCGTCACCGCGCTGCGGGACGGCATGAACCTCGTCGCGAAGGAGTACGTCGCGACCCGCGCCGACGACGACGGCGTCCTCGTGCTGAGCGAGTTCGCCGGCGCCGCCGACGAGCTGAAGCAGGCGCTGCTCGTGAACCCGCACGACATCGAGGGGCTGAAACGCGCCATGCTGAACGCCGTGCACATGCCGCGCTCCGAGCGGAGGACGCGGATGCGCGCCCTCCGGCACCGCGTGCTCGTCCACGACGTGGAGCGGTGGTCGAAGGACTTCCTCGACGCGCTCGCCGCGGTGCGGCCGAGCACCTCCGCCGACCAGGTCGCGGCGGCGGCCGACTGATGCCGATCGACGACCGGGTGGGGCAGTCGGGCAGCGGCGTCCGCCGGGACCTCCGCGACGCCCTCGGCGCCCTGGCGGGCACGCCGAGGCTCCTCGTCGCCCTCGACTTCGACGGCACCCTCGCTCCCGTGGTCGACGACCCGGAGAAGGCCAGGGCGACGCCGGAGGCGCGCCGCGCGGTCGAGCGCCTTCTCGCGCTCCCCGACACCCGGGTGGCCCTCGTGTCCGGTCGCGCGCTGCGGGACCTCGAGCAGGTCGCCCCGTTCGCCGACCGGGTGCTGCTGGTCGGCTCGCACGGCATCGAGCTGCGGCTCGACGAGCCGGACGACGTGCTCGCGCTCGACCGGAGCGAGCGCGCGCAGCTCGAGGTGCTCGAGCAGGTGCTCGACCAGCTGGCCGACGCGCTCGACACGGTGTGGATCGAGCCGAAGCCGGCCGGCTTCGCGGTGCACACCCGGCTCGCGACCGACCGGCACAGCCGCGTCGCCCACCTCGTCGCGATCAACGAGCTGAAGTTCGAGGCACCCGACGCGAAAGTGCGGCTCGGCAAGGACGTGATCGAGTTCTCGGTCCGATCGACGACGAAGGGCGAGGCGGTCGAGCACCTCCGTCGCTACACCCGTGCCACGGCCGTGTTCTACGCCGGCGACGACGTCACGGACGAGGACGCGTTCGTCGCGCTGACCGCCGACGACCTCGGGCTGAAGAGCGGGGAGGGCCCGACCGCGGCCGACCACCGGGTCGCGGGCCCGACGGCGGTCGCGTCCGTGCTGAGCCTTCTGGCGACCCTGCGCGAGTCGCACGTGGAACCGGCGCCCGGCACGAACTGAGCCGCGGTCAGCGGCGGCGCCGACGCAGGAACGCGACGAGGCGGGCGATGCGCGTCGCCACGAACGTCGCGAGGGCGATGCCGAGCAGGAGGCCGCCGACGACGAGCAGGGTCATGCGGACCACCAGCGCTCGATGTCGGGCAGGAGGGCCTCGAGCGACCGCGCGCGGAACGTCGGCGCGCCCGCGCCGAGGCCGAAGCGGTCGACGAACGCGGTCGACGCACCGATCGCCGCCGCGGGCGCGAGGTCGTTCTCCCAGACGTCGCCGACCGAGAGCAGGCGCTCCGGCGGCAGGTCGCCGAGCAGGCGCTCGAGCACCGCCGGCATCCCGAGGGGCTTCCCGGCGTCCCCGACCAGCTCGTCGAGCGCGCCGTCGAGACCGAGCCGCTCCAGCACCGGTGCGATCCCGTCGACCGGGGCGTTCGTGACGAGCACGCATCGCACGTCGGCGGGACGCCGCCGGAGGAGGCCGGCGAGACCGGCGGGCGCGGACACCTCGGCCTCCCCGGCGTGCAGCGCGGCGCGGCTCGCGGCGTACGCCGCGGATCGGCGCGACTCCGGCACGCCGTGGGCGCCGGCCCAGTCCGCGACGTACGCGTAGCCGTCGCGGAAGCCGTCGCCGGAGGCCGCCCAGCGCGCGAACCCGGCGTCCGCCGCCGTGCCCGCGACACCGCGGAGGTAGGCGAGCACCGGCCCGTCGCCGACCGCGACCGTGCCGTCGAAGTCCAGGACGACGACGCGGCGGACGGGCACCCGAGCACGCTACCCGGCGCGTCCTGCCCGGCGAATCGTGCACATCGGTGATGTGAAGTGCACTTCACGCCGATTCCGCCGGATCGTGATCGTCCTGAAACGTGGGCGAAACCCGCCGTAGGTACGTTCGCCCGAACACAGCACCCGTCCCCCTGCACATCCGAGGACCCGTATGCCGAATCAGACCATCCCCGCCGCCTTCGACCGCCGGGCCTTCCTCCGCTTCGGCGGTGTCGCTGCCGGCGCCGTCGGCACGACCGCGCTGCTCGCCGCCTGCTCCGGCACGAGCTCCCCGGGCTCGACGAGCGGCTCCGGCTCCGGCGCCGCCGCGAACTACGGCACGATCGCCGTCCAGCTCTCCTGGATCAAGAACATCGAGTTCGCGGGCGAGTTCTTCGCGACCGAGAACGGCTACTACAAGAAGGCCGGCTTCGACACCGTCACCCTGCTCGCGGGCGGCTCCGGCAGCACCACCGCCGAGGAGATCATCATCTCCGGCAAGGCCCTCGTCGGGCTCTCCGCCCCGATCGCCACCGCGCCCTCCATCATCAAGGGCGCGCCGCTGAAGGTCATCGGCACCACCTACCAGAAGAACCCGTTCTGCCTGCTGTCGCTCGAGAGCGGCACCCCGATCAAGACGATCGCGGACCTCAAGGGCAAGAAGATCGGCGTCCAGGCCGGCGCGAACCAGACGATCATCGACGGGTTCCTGAAGGCGAACAACATCGCCAAGACCGACGTGACCATCGTCACGACCGGCTTCGACATCGCGCCGCTCGTCTCCGGCAAGTACGACGCCCACATATCGTACATCACGAACGAGCCGATCCTCGCCGCGTCCGAGGGGCACAAGCCGGTCGTCCTCGGCTTCGCCGACAACGGCCTCCCGTTCGTCGCGGAGACCTTCACCGTGCTGCAGACCACGATCGACAACCAGCGCCCGCTGCTCAAGGCGTTCCTCAAGGCGGAGATCCAGGGCTGGACCGACGCGGTGAAGGACCCGGCGAAGTCCGCGACGCTCGCCGCGACCAAGTACGGCAAGGGCGCGAACTTCGGCAAGGACCTCGTCGTGTCGGAGCAGACGCAGGAGGCGACGGCCCAGAACGGCCTCATCCTCACCGCGGACGTCAACACGAACGGTCTGTTCACGATGACCCAGGCGGCGATCGACGAGAACATCAAGTCCCTCGCGGCGATGGGCTACACCATCACCGCCGACAAGCTGTTCGACCTGACGCTCCTCGACGAGGTGTACAAGGAGAACCCGAGCCTCAAGACGACGTTCACGATCCCCAGCGCCAGCTGAGCGGATCGGGCACCACCGTTCGAACGCACGAGGGAGAAGGTCCCATCATGGACATCGTGACGAGCACCGCGGTCGCGACGTCGGACCCGGTCGGCAACCCGGAGCTCGCCTCCGGGGTCAACATCCAGGGTCTGACGAAGACCTTCTCCCTCGGGCGCAAGTCGGTGACGGCGCTCGCGAACGTCGACCTCGGCACCAAGAAGGACTCGTTCCTCTCCCTGCTGGGGCCCTCCGGCTGCGGCAAGTCGACGATCCTCCGGATCCTCGCCGGCCTGGAGTCGCCGACCACGGGGTCGATCCTCGTCAACGGGCGCACGGCCGCGGAGATCCAGCGCGACCACTCGATCGGCATCGCGTTCCAGGACTCGGCGCTCCTCCCGTGGCGGACGGTCGAGAAGAACATCCGGCTGCCGCTCGAGGTGGCCGGCATCAAGGCGGACGACGCGCTCGTCGACGGGCTGATCGACCTCGTCGGGCTGCGCGGCTTCGAGCACGCGAAGCCGGCGCAGCTCTCCGGAGGCATGCGGCAGCGCGTGTCGATCGCGCGCTGCCTCGTGGTCCAGCCGAGCATCATGCTGCTCGACGAACCGTTCGGCGCGCTCGACGACATGACGCGGCAGCGGATGAACGTCGAGCTGCTGCGGATCTGGACCGAGCGGCCCGCGACGACGCTGATGGTCACCCACGGCATCAGCGAGGCGATCTTCCTGTCCGACAAGGTCGCGGTGATGAGCGCCCGGCCGGGCCGCATCGCGGAGGTCGTGCAGATCGACCTGCCTCGTCCCCGCGTGCCGGAGCTGATGCGCACCCCCGAGTTCCACGCCTACGTCGACCAGCTGTCCGAGATCCTGTTCGGCGGCAAGGGCGACCATGACTGAGCTGTCGGAGGCCGCGAGCAGCATCGTCGTCGACAGCACCGTCCCGGGCGCCCGCCCCTCCCGCAGCCTCGGGAAGCGGCTCGCCGCGACCCCGTCGTGGGTCGGCGGCGTCGCCGGCGTGGTCCTCATCGTGATCGTCTGGTGGATCCTGTCGATCACCGGCCTCGGCAAGAGCGGCGCGATCCCGACCCCGTTCGCGGTCGTCAAGCTGTTCGGCGCCGCGTTCGGCGACTCCTCCTACTGGCAGGCGATCGCCGCGACGAGCGCCGCAGCCGGCGAGGGGTACCTGATCGGCAACGTCATCGCGCTCGTGCTCGCGCTGGTCGTGCTCCTGATCCCGCGGTCGGAGGGCTTCGCGACGCAGCTCGCGGTCGTCACCTCCTGCCTCCCGCTCACCGCGATCGGCCCGCTCGTCGCGATCATGTCCGAGGCGGGATCCCGCGTGACGAGCGTGTTCCTCGCTGCGCTGAGCGTCATCTTCACCACCGTCATCGGCGCGATCCTCGGGCTCAAGTCGGCGAACCGCACCCAGCTCGACGTCGTCAGCGCGTACGGCGGCAGCCGGTTCACGCAGATCCGGAAGGTGCGGCTCTACGCGGCGCTGCCGAGCCTGCTCGCGGCGCTGAAGATCGCGGCGCCCGCCGCCTTCCTCGGCGCGGTGCTGGGGGAGTACTTCCTCGTCGGCGTCGACTCCGGGATCGGCATCCTGCTGCTGAACGCGCAGTTCTACAACGACGCGACGCGCGTGTGGGTGCTCGCCCTGACCTCCGGGGCCATCGCCGGGCTCGCGTACTTCCTGATCGACCGCATCGGCCGGCTGCTCACCCCGTGGTCGGCGGGCGACAGCGGCCGGAAGGCGGCGTTCTGATGACCGCCACCGCGGGCAGGGTGTCCGTCTCCGCGTCCGCGCGGACCGCCGTGGCCTACACGCTGCGGCGCACCGGCGTCACCGTCGGCACGATCCTGCTCTCCCTCCTCGTGCTGGTGATCCTGTGGCAGGTCGCGATCTCCACGTCGCACATCTCCTCCTTCATCACGAAGGGGCCGCTCGACGTCTGGAAGTACTTCACGCAGGACGGGGACGGCGGCACCGCCGCCTCGCACCAGCGGACCCTCCTCGCCCTGCTCGGCATCACGCTGCAGGACGCCTCGATCGGCTTCCTCGTGGGTGTGCCGCTGTCCGTGCTCATCTCGATCGCGTTCACGATGTTCCGGCCGGTCGAGTTCATGTTCATGCCGATCGCGATGCTGCTGCGCACGGTGCCGCTGCTCGCGATGGCGCCGGTGATCTACATCATCTTCGGCAACGGCGCGATCACCGCGGCGCTGATCGGCACCGTGGTCGTGCTGTTCCCGCTGCTCGTGAACATCACCGTGGGGCTGCGCTCCGTGTCCCAGCAGTCCGTGGACCTCGTGCGCGTGTACGGCGGCAGCCGGTTCACGGTGCTGCGCAAGGTCGCGGTGCCCACGGCGCTGCCGCACTTCTTCGCGTCGATGCGCATCGCGGTGCCCGGTGCGATCACCGGCGCGATGCTCTACGAGTACCTCTTCACCAGCGCCGGGCTCGGCGGCACGATCGTGACCGCGAAGGCCGCGTTCGACTACCCGCTGATCTGGGCGTCGACGGTGTTCGTGACGATCGTCTCCGTCGTGTTCTACACGATCACCGCGATCATCGAGGCGGCGGTGCTGTCGGAGTGGGGACCGGACGCGGGCAAGGCCTCCGGCGCCTGATCCGCCCGTGCGCCACCGGATCCTCCTGGACACCGACCTCGGGTCCGACGTCGACGACGAGCTCGCGCTCGCGCTGCTCTGGGGCTCGCCGGAGGCCGACCTGCTCGGTGTCTCGACGACCTACGGCGACGTGGCGCTCCGGGCCCGGATCGCGGAGGCGATGGCGGTGCTCGTGGACCGGCCGCTCACCGTCGCGCCCGGGCACGCGATCCCCGCCTCCGGCAAGGAGGTCTGGTGGGCGGGGCACGAGGGCGACGCGTACGACCTGACCCCGTTCGTCGAGCCGCCGGATCCTGAGCGCCCCTGGGTGCGGCCGTCGCCGGGCGCGGTCCTGCTGGCGGGCGACGCCGCCGGAGCCGAGCTGCTCGCGATCGGCCCGCTCACGACCGTGGCGGCGGCGATCGACCTCGGTCTGGAGGGCGTCGAGCGGATCTGCATCATGGGCGGCGACTTCGCCGACCCGACGGCGGCCGAGCACAACATCGCCTCCGACGTCGTCGCGGCGCAGCGGGGGCTCGCCTCGGGTCTCCCGATCACGATCGTCGGCGTCGACGTGACCCGGCAGGTCGTGTTCACGGATGCGGAGATCCGGCGTTTCGAGGCGACCGGTCCGCTCGGGCGCATCGTCACGGCCGAGATGCGGGCGTGGATGGCTCGGTGGGACGAGGACTTCGAGGTCCCGCACGCCCCGCGCACCGCGCTCGCGATGCTGCAGCCGGAGCTGTTCACGTTCACCGAGCCGCTCGCGATCGAGGTGGCTGACGACGGCACGGTCCGCACGGCCGGTCCCGGCACCGTCCGGATCGCGACGGGTGTGGACATCGACGCGGCGCGGACGGCGATGGCCGACCGCATCGCGGCAGGACTCTCCGTTCTGTAGGACTCCGCGTCCTGCACAACGGAGAATGAATGGAGGAACCATGACGAAGCGCATGCGCCTGGGCGTGTTCGAGGTGGCGGCGGTGCAGGTGGGCGGCACGCTCAGCTGGCCGCACCCGAGGAGCCGCTCGATCGAGTACCGCGACCCGAAGTACTGGGTGGAGGTCGCCAAGCTGCTCGACGACGCCGGGTTCGACTTCCTGTTCTTCGCGGGCGGCTACGGCTACCCGACCGTGCAGGGGAGGCTGCACCCGCTGAGCGTGACCGGCGGCATCAACTTCCCGGGCATCGACCCGAGCTACCTGATCCCGGTGCTCGCGTACGAGACGAAGCGGCTCGGCTTCGTGTTCACCTCCGGCACCGGGCTCGACCACCCCGTGCAGACCGCGCGCACGTTCTCGACGCTCGACCACCTCACCGGCGGCCGCGTCGGCTGGAACATCGTCACCGGCTCGTCGCAGGACACGATCGCGCGCCTGTTCGGCCATGACGAGATGCGCAAGCACGACGACCGCTACGACCAGGCGGACGAATACCTCGAGCTGGCGCTCCGGTTCTGGCAGACCGCCTGGGACGCGGACGCGGTGGAGGAGGACCGGGAGGCGGTCCGGTACGCCGACCCCGACAAGGTGCACGAGATCGAGTACTCGGGGCAGTACTACCGCTCGGGCGGCTGGTACGCGACGACGCCGTCCCCGCAGCGCACGCCCGTGCTGTTCCAGGCGGGCACCTCCGCCCGCGGCCGCGCCTACGCCGCGCACAACGCCGAGTGCGTGTTCGTGCAGGGCACGACCGTCGCGGCGACGAGGGCGAACGTCGCGGACATCCGCGCCCGCGCGGCTGCCGAGGGGCGGGACCCGGACGCGATCCGGATCATGGTCGGCGTCACCGTGACCGTCGGGGAGACGCACGAGGCGGCCGTCGCGCAGCGGGCGGAGTTCGACGCGCTGCAGACCGACGAGGTCGTGAACGTCCTCTACTCCGGCAACACCGGTATCGACCTGCTGTCGCTCGACCCGGACCGCTCGCTCGAGCAGATCGTCTCCGACGGGAGGATCGGGCAGCTGGGGCAGAGCAACATCGACCGTTTCCTGCCGAAGGACGGCTCGCCCGCGCCGACCGTGCGCGAGATCCTGGACCAGCTGAAGGGCCGCGGGACCAGGGGTTTCCAGGTGACCGGGTCGGTGACGGAGGTCGCGGACCAGCTCGAGGCCCTGATGGACGAGACGGACCTCGACGGGTTCCTGCTCGAGCCGATCTTCGCGCCCACCGACCTCGAGGACTTCGTGCACTGGGTCGTCCCGGAGCTGCGCCGCCGCGGCCGCCTCACGGAGGAGCCCTCGACCGGGACCCTCCGCGAGCAGCTGATCGGCACGGGCCCGCACCTGAGCAACCACTTCGGCGCGAGCCTCACGCGGTAGCGCCACCCCGTCGCGCGGTACTCGGCACCCGCGCGCGGTGGGTCGACCTACCGCGGGGAGGTGCGAGTACCGCGCGGCGTCACGCCAAGCCCCGGTGGGCGGCCCACATCGCTGCAGCGCGGGTCGCCGCCGCGTCGATGAGCGCGGTCAGCTCCGGGCGGTCGCTCGGGACGCGGAAGCCGACGTACGCCCCGCGGCCGCCCGCGACCGGACGACCGTAGGCCTTCGCGGCGAGGAAGCCGTCGGGGAGCATCCGGATGGTGAGGCTCTGCAGCTCGAAGACCTCGCCGCGGCGCTCGTCCCGCCAGCGCAGCGCCTCCGGGATCACCACGTTGATCGCGAGCGCCCCGACCTCGACCTCGTCCATCCGACGAGTGTGCCGGGATCGTGCGGCGCGGGGCGCGCGCAGAGTCGGGTCGTGCGCGCGAGTAGCCTGGGAAACATGTCTGAAACGCCCGGAGACGCCGCCACCGTCGACGTGAAGCCGCGCTCGCGCGTCGTCACCGACGGCATCGAGGCGATGACGTCCCGCGGCATGCTCCGCGCGGTCGGCATGGGCGACGCGGACTGGGACAAGCCCCAGATCGGCATCGCGTCCTCCTGGAACGAGATCACGCCCTGCAACCTGAGCCTCGACCGGCTCGCGCAGGCGGCGAAGGAGGGCGTGCACTCCGGCGGCGGCTACCCGCTGCAGTTCGGCACGGTCAGCGTCTCCGACGGCATCTCCATGGGCCACGAGGGCATGCACTTCTCCCTCGTCAGCCGCGAGGTCATCGCCGACAGCGTCGAGACCGTCATGCAGGCCGAGCGCCTCGACGGCTCCGTGCTGCTCGCGGGCTGCGACAAGTCCCTGCCCGGCATGCTGATGGCGGCCGCGCGGCTCGACCTCGCGAGCGTGTTCGTCTACTCGGGCTCGATCGCGCCGGGCTGGGTGAAGCTCTCCGACGGCACCGAGCAGGACATCACGATCATCGACTCCTTCGCCGCGGTCGGCGCAGTCAAGGCCGGCCTCATGAGCGAGGAGGACGCGAAGCGCATCGAGTGCGCGTTCGCGCCGGGCGAGGGCTCCTGCGGCGGCATGTACACGGCGAACACGATGGCGTCCGTCGCGGAGGCGCTCGGCATGTCGCTCCCCGGCTCTGCCGCACCGCCCAGCGCGGACCGCCGCCGCGACTACATCGCGCACCGCTCCGGCGAGGCGGTGGTGAACCTCTTGAAGAAGGGGATCTCCGCGCGGGACATCCTCACCAAGCCGGCGTTCGAGAACGCGATCGCCGTCGCGATGGCGCTCGGCGGCTCGACGAACGTCGTGCTGCACCTGCTCGCGATCGCGAACGAGGCCGAGGTCGAGCTGAGCCTCGACGACTTCAACCGCATCGGGTCGAAGGTGCCGCACATCGGCGACCTGAAGCCGTTCGGCAAGTACGTCATGAACGACGTCGACCGCGTCGGCGGCGTGCCCGTCGTCATGAAGGCGCTGCTCGAGGCGGGCCTGCTCGACGGCTCCTGCCTCACCGTCACCGGCAGGACGGTCGCGGAGAACCTCGCCGAGCTGGACATCGCCCCGCTCGACGGCACGGTGCTGCGGAAGCTCGACGATCCGATCCACGAGTCCGGCGGCCTCACGATCCTCAAGGGCTCGCTCGCGCCGGAGGGCGCGGTCGTCAAGACCGCGGGCTTCGACGCCGCCGTCTTCGAGGGCCCGGCGAAGGTCTTCGAGCGCGAGCGCGCCGCCATGGACGCGCTGACGAACGGCGAGATCACGGCCGGCGACGTGGTCGTCATCCGGTACGAGGGCCCCAAGGGCGGCCCGGGGATGCGCGAGATGCTCGCCGTCACCGCCGCGATCAAGGGGGCCGGCCTCGGCAAGGATGTACTCTTGCTGACCGACGGCAGATTCTCGGGCGGCACAACCGGCCTCTGTATCGGCCACATCGCGCCGGAGGCGGTGGACGCAGGTCCGATCGCATTCCTCCGAGACGGTGACCCGATACGGGTGGACATCGCCTCCCGCACGCTCGACCTCCTCGTCGACCCGGAAGAGTTGGAAGCCCGCCGAAGCGGCTGGGCCCCTCTGCCGCCTCGGTACACCCGCGGCGTGCTCGCGAAGTACTCCAAGCTCGTGCAGTCCGCCGCCGTCGGCGCCGTCACCGGTTGACGCGACTGCTCCGTTCCGACCAAGGGAACCCCAGTGTCCTCACCGACCACCCCGTCGCCGTCGCCGGTGCGCGCTCCCGCGCGAGCCGCCGGCGGTGAGCAGCACGCCACCCGTGCGCCCGAGCCCGAGACGATCACCGGAGCGGAGGCGGTCGTCCGCACGCTCGAGCTGCTCGGCGTCACCGACGTCTTCGGGCTGCCGGGCGGCGCGATCCTGCCCGTCTACGACCCGCTGCTCGAGGCGAAGACCCTCCGGCACATCCTCGTCCGGCACGAGCAGGGCGCCGGCCACGCGGCCGAGGGCTACGCGGCCGCCTCCGGGAAGGTCGGCGTCGCGATCGCGACCTCCGGCCCCGGCGCGACGAACCTCGTCACCGCGATCGCGGACGCCTACATGGACTCGGTGC
This sequence comes from Melastoma dodecandrum, assembly GCA_029817715.1. Classification (NCBI taxonomy): domain Eukaryota; kingdom Viridiplantae; phylum Streptophyta; class Magnoliopsida; order Myrtales; family Melastomataceae; genus Melastoma; species Melastoma dodecandrum. The sequence continues at coordinate 31,215 of JARUPY010000076.1, forward strand.
CGCTGCTCGCGATCACCGGTCAGGTCTTCTCGACGCTGATGGGCACCGACGCGTTCCAGGAGGCCGACATCGTCGGCATCACGATGCCGGTGACGAAGCACTCCTTCCTCGTGAAGAAGGCGGAGGACATCCCGCTCGCGCTCGCGTCGGCGTACCACATCGCCTCCACGGGCCGCCCCGGTCCGGTGCTCGTCGACATCACGAAGGACGCGCAGCAGGAGGTCGTGCCGTTCGTCTGGCCGGTCAAGCTCGACCTGCCCGGCTACCGGCCGATCGCGAAGGTGCACGGCAAGCAGGTGCAGGCCGCCGCCCAGCTGCTGGCCGCCGCCAAGCGTCCCGTCCTCTACGTGGGCGGCGGTGTGGTCCGCGCGCACGCGTCGGAGGAGCTGCTCGCGCTCGCCGACCTGACCGGTGCGCCCGTCACGACCACGCTGATGGCCCGCGGCGCGTTCCCGGACAGTCACCCCTCGAACCTGGGCATGCCGGGCATGCACGGCACGGTGCCCGCGGTGCTCGCGCTGCAGGAGTCCGACCTGCTGATCGCCGTCGGCGCGCGGTTCGACGACCGCGTCACCGGTAAGGCGTCGCTGTTCGCGCCCGATGCGAAGGTCGTGCACATCGACATCGACCCGGCGGAGATCGGCAAGATCCGCACGGCCGACGTGCCGATCGTCGGGGACGCGAAGGAGGTCCTCGGCGACCTCGCGACCGCGTTCCGCGAGCTCGGCACGCAGCCGGCGAAGCCCTACGCGACGTGGTGGGACCGCCTCCACGAGCTGCAGGCGGAGTTCCCGCTCGGGTACTCGGCGACCTCCGACGGCCTCCTGTCGCCGCAGTACGTCATCACGCGCATCGGCGAGTTGTCGGGACCGGAGGCGGTCTACGCCGCCGGCGTCGGCCAGCACCAGATGTGGGCGGCGCAGTTCATCAAGTACGAACGTCCACACGCCTGGCTGAACTCCGGCGGCGCCGGGACGATGGGCTACTCGGTTCCGGCCGCGATGGGCGCGAAGGTCGCCGAGCCGGACCGCGTGGTCTGGGCCGTCGACGGCGACGGCTGCTTCCAGATGACGAACCAGGAGCTCGCGACCTGCGTCATCAACCGCATCCCGATCAAGGTCGCGATCATCAACAACTCGTCGCTCGGCATGGTCCGCCAGTGGCAGACCCTGTTCTACGACGGCCGGTACTCGAACACGCACCTGAACACCGGCCACGGCTCCGCCCGCGTCCCCGACTTCGTGAAGCTCGCGGACGCGTACGGCGCGCTCGGCATCCGGGTGGAGACGGAGTCGGAGGTCGACGACGCGATCAAGCTGGCGCTGGAGACGAACGACCGACCGGTCGTCATCGACTTCGTCGTGTCCGCGGACGCGATGGTGTGGCCGATGGTGCCGCAGGGCGTCAGCAACTCCGGGGTCCAGTACGCCCGCGACCACGCGCCGGCCTGGGACGACGAGGCGCCGTCGAACGGCGTCGACCCGGACATCGCCGCGGGGGACGTGACCGAGTGAGCAAGCACGTCCTGTCGCTGCTCGTCGAGGACAAGCCGGGACTCCTGACCCGTGTCGCCGGCCTGTTCGCGCGCCGCGGCTTCAACATCGAGTCGCTCGCCGTGGGCACCAGCGAGGTGGCGGGCCTCTCCCGCATCACCGTCGTGGTGGACGTGGAGGAGCTGCCGCTCGAGCAGGTGACCAAGCAGCTGAACAAGCTGATCAACGTCATCAAGATCGTCGAGCTCGAGCCGGAGCAGTCCGTGCTGCACGAGCACGTGCTCGTCAAGGTGAAGGTCGACGCCGTCACGCGGCCGCAGGTGCTCGAGATCGTCGAGCTCTTCCGCGCCCAGGTCGTCGACGTCACCCCGGAGGCGCTCGTCATCGAGCTCGTCGCCGGCTCCCAGCGGACCGCCGGGCTGCTGAAGATGCTCGAGCAGTACGGCATCCGCGAGCTCGCCCAGTCGGGCCTGCTGGCCATGGGCCGCGGCCCGAAGTCCATCACCGAACGCATCCCGCGCTCCTGAGCGCCGAACCGAAGGAAACACACCCAATGACCGACATCGTCTACGACAACGACGCCGACCTCATCCATCATCCAGGGCAAGAAGGTGGCCGTCATCGGCTACGGCAGCCAGGGCCACGCGCACGCGCTGAACCTCCGCGACTCCGGCGTCGAGGTCGTCATCGGCCTCAAGGAGGGCTCGAAGAGCCGCCAGAAGGCGGAGGACGCGGGCTTCCGCGTGCACACGCCCGCCGACGCCGCCAAGTGGGCCGACGTGATCGTGATCCTCGCCCCCGACCAGGTGCAGCGCCACCTGTACGCGGACGACATCGCGCCGAACCTCGAGGACGGCAACGCGATCCTCTTCGGCCACGGCTTCAACATCCGCTTCGGCTACATCACGGCACCTGCGGGCGTCGACGTGATCATGGTCGCCCCGAAGGGCCCGGGCCACACCGTGCGCCGCGAGTTCGAGGCCGGCCGCGGCGTGCCGATCATCGCGGCGGTCGAGCAGGACGCCACCGGCACCGCGTGGGACCTCACCTGGTCGTACGCGCGCGCCATCGGCGGCCTCCGCGCGGGCGGCATCAAGACGACGTTCACCGAGGAGACCGAGACCGACCTGTTCGGCGAGCAGGCCGTGCTCTGCGGCGGCACCTCGCAGCTCATCCAGTACGGCTTCGAGACCCTCGTCGAGGCGGGCTACCAGCCGCAGATCGCCTACTTCGAGGTGCTGCACGAGCTCAAGCTGATCGTGGACCTGATCTGGGAGGGCGGCATCGCCAAGCAGCGCTGGTCGATCTCCGACACGGCCGAGTACGGCGACTACGTCTCCGGCCCGCGCGTCATCGACCCGCACGTGAAGGAGAACATGAAGGCCGTGCTGGGCGACATCCAGTCCGGCGCCTTCGCGAAGCGCTTCATCGCCGACCAGGACGCGGGCGCCCCGGAGTTCCTGGCGCTCCGCAAGAAGGGCGAGGAGCACCCGATCGAGGAGACCGGCCGCGAGCTGCGCTCCCTCTTCGCGTGGAGCAAGAAGGACGACGACTACACCGACGGGTCCGTCGCCCGCTAGCCCCTCCGGAGGCGCATTCTTCCGTTTCGTAGGACGCCGAGTCCTACGAAACGGAAGAATGCGCCTCCGTCGTTCCGGGGTACGGACTGCGCCGGATCGGGGCACGATCGCGCCGAGCGGTCGCGGATCCCGGCGGCGATCGGTACAGTCGCGCGCATCGGCGGCCACCCGACCGCCGGCACCTGAGCACGCACGAGCGACCCGAGACGCCCGGTGGAGTCCCTCCGCCTCGTCCGCCCGTGGGAGAGCCGACGATGGCTGGACGGATCCGAGCAGGCGCCCCCGCCGCTGCCCTCGTCGCGGCCGCGCTGCTCCTCGGGTCGCCCGCCGCCGCGCTCGCGGCCCCGCCGACGCCCGGACCGACCTCCACCCCCTCCGCGACCACCTCGGCTCAGCAGGCCGCCGCGCAGGCGCTCGCGACGCGGATCGTCGCGCTCCAGCGGGTCGCCGAGCGGCGGGGCGAGGTCGCGCAGAAGGCCGGGGAGGCGGCCAACGCCGCGCACGCGGCCGCCGACAGCGCCGCTCAGGCGCTCACGGATGCGCAGGCGGCCGCGAACGCCGCGCAGGACCGGGCGGTCGCGGCACGCGCGCGGGCCGCCGCCCTCGCGGCGCAGCTGGCCCGTACGGACCTCGGGACCCTGCCGCTCGACCTGATGCTGAACGGCCGCACGGCGGAGGGCATCCTCGGCGGTCTCTCCACCACGGGGCAGCTGTCCATCCAGGCGAAGCTCGTGTTCGACCTGGCGAAGCGCGACGCGCAGGAGGCGGAGCGGCTGCGGGCCGTCGCCGAGTCGGCCGCCGCCGACGCCGCTGCGGCCGCATCCGCCGCGCAGGAGGCCTTCACGGCGGCGACGACGGCGGCGTCGGCCGCGAAGGCCGCCGTCGACGCCGCGCTGGCGGAGCAGGCGACGCTGCTCGCGGCGGCGGGCGGCGACTCGGCCGTCTGCGCCGCAGCGGGGTCCGCCCCGGTCGCCGCCTGCCTCCCGAAGGCCGCTGCGGCGCCGCAGGGGAGCTCGATCGGTGCGCAGGTCGTCCGGTACGCCATCGCGCAGATCGGCAAGCCGTACGTGTTCGCCGCGGCCGGACCGGACGCGTACGACTGCTCCGGGCTGACCCTCGCCGCGTACGCGGAGGCCGGTGTCGCCATCGGCACGCACTCCGCGACGAACCAGTACGACGTCGCCGCGGCGAGGGGCGATCTGGTCCCCATCGCGGCCGCGCAGCCGGGCGATCTGCTGTTCTACTCGAGCGGCGGCGGGGACATGTACCACGTGACGATCGTCGCCGGGAACGGCCTCATGCTGGAGGCGCCGTACCCGGGGGCGACGGTGCGCGCCGCACCCGTGCGGACCACCGATCTCGTCCCGCTGGCCGCGCACTTCGGTTGACAGGTCTTCCAACGGGCGGAAGTGGGACGGGTCGGACGCGAACCCGTTGCGGCGCGGCGCAGGCCGCCCGCGAATCCCGCATGTGACCGGGGTTTTCCAGGGCAATAGCGCATCCCGATGGCCCGCCGGCGAACCGACACGCCGTGCTGATGTCACGGTCCGGTAACGCCCGGGTTGTGCTTCGGCGTCGGATCCTTGCTACGGTCGCCCCCGTTCGGCCGACCCACCGTGCCGACCACGTCACCGCGACCACCCCGTCGTCCCACTGCACACCTCGTCTACCCCTGTCCTCTGTGCGCTCCGACGGGCCCTGGCGCCGTACCCCCACGGCGATCGCGGTGCGCGAAACAGGAGGAACCACCCCGTGCATCTCCGAGCCCGCACCATCGCCGGACTGGCCGTCTCGGTCACCGTCGCCGGTGTCGTCGCCGCCTCCGGGTTCACCACCGCCGCCGCCGCGCCGCTCTCCTGCAGCGACCCGAGCGGACTCTCGGGCCAGGCGCTCGTGTCGTGCATCGCGTCGCTCCGGCAGCAGGCGGACATCGCCGGCAAGGACGCGGCGAAGGCCGACGAGGCGTACCTGAAGGCCAAGCAGCAGGCGGCGGACGCGAAGAACGTCGTCGCGGGTCTGTCGGGCGCTGCCGATCGAGCGGCGCTCGTCGCCGAGCGGTCGCGGGCTCGGGCCGCCGCGGTCGCCGCCCAGTTCGCGCGCACCGGCGGCAACGTCGGCCCGACCGCCCAGGTGCTGCTGTCCGGCAGCGGCGCCAGCGAGGTGCTCTACCACCTCAGCCGGATGACCGAGCTGACCTCCGACACGTCGCAGCTCGCGGACACCGCGAAGCGGGACCAGGCGCAGGCGGTCGATCTCCGCAAGCAGGCGTCCGCGGCCGCCACCCGCCTCGTCGCCGACGAGCACGCGGCGAAGGCCCTCTACGACACCGCGAAGCAGGCGGCCTCGGCCGCCACGCTGCTGGTCGCCAAGGCGCAGCAGCAGCAGAGCCCCGGATCGAACGCGACGTTCGTCCAGGCCTACGCGAAGCTGCCCGCGAACGCCTCCGTCGCGCAGACCGTGATCGCCTACGCGCGGGCCCAGATCGGCAAGCCGTACGTCTTCGGCGCCGCCGGTCCCGGCTCCTTCGACTGCTCCGGCCTCACGATGGCCGCGTTCGCCGCGACCGGCCGGGGCATCGGCGGCCACGGCGTGAACGTGCAGTACCGGCTCGCCCAGAGCAAGGGGCTGCTCGTGCCGTACTCCGGCGTGCAGCCCGGCGACCTGCTGTTCTACGGCAGCGGCGACTACTACCACGTCACCATCTACTCGGGGAACGGCAACATGATCGAAGCGCCCTACCCGGGCCGCCCGGTCCGCGAGGTGCCGGTCCGCACCGCCGACCTCGCGCCGCTCGTCGCGCGCTTCACGAGCTGACCCGGCGTCCGGAGCCCGCCAGCACCACGAGGGCGGCAAGCAGCACCTGAGCCGCGGCCCGGGGCACGAGGGGGACGGCAACGGCGCCGAACTCCTCGGGCCTTCGGGCCGCGAACGCGTTCGCGGGGAAGACCGCGGCCAGGAACACGACCAGCGCGCCGGCGGCCAGCGGTCGGGTCCGGGGGAGGAGCAGCCCGGCCGCGCCGGCGAGCTCGCAGACGCCGGTGAACCGCACCAGCGCCGTCGCGCTCGCGGGGCTCGCCCGGCGGATCGCCGGCGGGATCATCGCGGACATCCCCTTCGCCACGGCCGGCACGAAGTGCAGCACGCCCATGCCGGCGAACCCCGCGGCGACGAGCGGGCGAGCGATGGTGCGGGGATGGATCATGGTGCCAGCCAAGCGCAGGCGCCCATGCGTACGGTGTGCGGATGAGCCCCGGGCTGCAGGCGTGCGGACGACGTCGGTACGTGTCGCTCACCACCTTCCGCCGATCGGGCGCCGGCGTCGCCACCCCGGTCTGGATCGCGCCGGTGGGCGACGCCCTCGTCGTCATGACCGAGGCGCGGACGGGGAAGGCGAAGCGCCTCCGGAACGACCCCCGGGTCGAGCTGCGCGAGTGCACGATGCGGGGTGAGGTCGCCGAGGGGGCTCCCGTCGTGCGGGCGCGCGCCGACGTGATCGGCGACGCGGCCGAGGTGGAGCGGCTGCTCGCCGGGCACCGGCGGAAGTACGGCTGGCAGTTCCGTGGGTTCCGGCTGCTGCAGCGGCTGGGGGAGCGCCGGACCCCGCGGGAGCACGTGGTGCTCCGCATCACGGACGTCTGAGCGCCGTCAGTCCTCGGTCAGCAGCGACGCGACGAGCCCGGGGAACCGGGCGTCGAGCTCGGCCCGACGGAGGCGGATGGCGTGGGTCCGCCCGTCCACGAGCGTCTCGGTCAGGCCGGCCTCGCGCATCGTCTTGAAGTGGTGGGACATCGTCGACTTCTGCACGTCGAACCCCCACTCCGCGGTCGACTTCGCGTGGGGTTCGCCGTCGGCGAGCACCCGCACGATCCGCAACCGGATCGGGTCGGCCAGGGCGCGCAGCACCTCCACGAGCTCGACGTCCGCGAGGTCGGGGATCGGGTACTCAGGAGGATTGTTTGACATTGATCGAACTGTTTCGTACGGTGATCGTATGACCGACATCGAACGATACGCCATCCCGGTCGCGCTCCGCCTGCGACTCGCGCTGCTGGCGGCCTGCCTGTTCGTCGTCGGGACGAACGGCTTCGTCATCGCGGGGCTGCTGCCCGAGGTCGCGCGCGATCTCGGCGTCTCGCCGCAGACCGTCGGCGTCTCGATCACCGCGTACGCCATCGTCGTGGCGATCGGCGCCCCGGCGGCATCCATCGTGCTGGCGCGGGTGCCGCGGGTGGCGGTGCTCGCGGGCGGGATCCTGCTCGTGGGCGTCGGCACCGTGCTCGCCGCGAGCGCGGGCGCGTTCGGCGTCTTCCTCGCGGGCCGCGTGGTGGCCGCGGTCGGCGGCGCGGCGCCGCGCTCGTGCCGGCGGCCACCGCCGCGGCACCGTCCGTGCTCCGGCCCGAGCACCGGGGCAGGGCCCTCGCGATCGCCGGGCTCGGGTTCACGCTCGCGACCGCGGTCGGGTCGCCGCTCGGCACCGCGCTCGCGTCGGTGGGCGGCTGGCGGCTCGCGCTCGGCGCGCTCGCCGGCTTCGCCGTCGTGCTCGGCCTCGTCGTCGCGCTGCTGGTGCGCGGGCTGCCGGAGCCGCCGGTGCTCGGGATGTGCGCGCGGCTCGCGCCGCTCGCCGACGCGCGGGTCGTGCTCACGCTGCTCGCGATGGTGCTCGCCACCGCGGCGTTCAACATCGTCTACATCTACAGCTCGCCCGTCACGGCGGTCGCGACCGGAGGGAACGGAGCGCTGCTCGCCGTCCTGCTGCTCGTGTACGGCGTCGCCGGGATCGTCGGCACGACGCTCGCCGGCCGGCTGAGCGACCGGCGCGGCAGCACCCGCGTCGCCCTCGGCGCGATGACCGGCCAGGCCCTCGTGCTCGTGCTGCTCGCGCTCGCCGGCGCGTCGTTCCTGCTCGACCTCCCGCTGTTCGCGCTGTGGGGGATCACCGCGTTCGGCGTCGTCGTGCCGGTCCAGGCGCGACTCGTGGCGCTCGACCCGGCGGCGGCCGGGATCGTGCTCTCCTGGTACTCGACCGCGATGTACATCGGCATCGGGATCGCGCCGGTCGTCGGTGGCGCGGCGCTCGGCGTCGCGGCCGGGCTGGTGCCGATCGCCGGTGCCGTGTCGGCGCTGCTCGGGCTGATCGTCTTCGCCGTGGGCCTCCGGATCCGCGGCGCGCGGGTCGCCGTCGCCGCCTGACGGGTCGGCAGCGGCCCCGGAGTGCGGCAGGATCGACTCCCGTCATGACGGATCCGAGCGATGAGGACGCCCTGTCCTGGGACGGCGACGCCGCCCTCGCCGCGCCGAAGCGGCCCGCCCCGCTGATCGACGACCGGATCGACGACGACGGGCCCGCCTCCGGCGGCGGGTTCGCGCTGCTCGTGCTCGGCCTGCTGGGCGGCGTCGCGGTCATCGAGACGGTGTTCTGGGGCCGCAGCGCCCTCCTGTCCTCGATCGCGATCACCGTCGGCCCAGGCAGCGGCACCCCGGTCGAGATCGTCGCGTTCGTGCTGAACGCCGCAGGACGGGTGCTCGGGGTGCTCGCCCCGGTGCTGTGGTTCGCGCTCGTCTGCTGGCGGGTCCGGGTGCCCTCCCGCCGCCTCGCGCTCCTCGTGCTCGGCGCCGTGCTGCTCGTGCCGTGGCCGATGATCCTGGCGGCGACGTCGTGACCGCCGAGGCGGTGGAGGCGCCCGTGCGGCGCCGCGGCGGGCTGCGCGTCCTGGTCGCCGTGCTGTTCCTGCTCGCGTTCGGGTGGCGGATCTTCGGCGCCTCGTCGGACCTGGCGGCGTGGATCGGCCTCGCGGTGGCCTCCGGTGGCCAGCTCACCACCACCGCGTGGGTCGTGCTGATCCTCGGCATCGCGATCCCGGTCGTCGGCTACGTCGCCGCGCTCGTCGTCGGCAGGCGGCGCCCGCTCGGATCCTTCGCGCTCGTCCTGCTGCTCGCCCTGGCGGTCAGCGAGGCGCTGTCGCTCGGCCAGCTCGCGTTCTTCCTGTCGGTCACCGGGACTCTCGGATCCTCGTAGGGGCGAGTCGCGCTAGCGTCCCGAGCATGAAAGCGGTGCACTTCGGGGCAGGGAACATCGGTCGCGGATTCGTGGGGGAGCTGCTCCACGAGAGCGGCTACGAGGTGGTGTTCGCGGACGTCGCGGACGCCCTGATCGACGCGCTCGACGCGGCGGACTCGTACACGGTCACGGAGATCGGCGAGGGCGGGAGGACGACGGTCGTCTCCGACTTCCGTGCGATCAACAGCCGGACCGACGAGGCGCGCCTCATCGAGGAGATCGCGACCGCCGACGTCGTCACGACCGCGGTCGGGCCGCGGATCCTCCCGTTCGTCGCGCCGGTGATCGCGCGCGGGATCGAGCGCCGGATCGAGAGCGGCGAGGACGCGATCGACGGGCGGCTGGCGGTGTTCGCGTGCGAGAACGCCATCAACGCGACGGACCTGCTCGAGGCGGATGTGCGCGCCGCGCTGCCGGAGGTGGACGCCGACCGCCTCGACGCCGTCGCCGCGTTCGCGAACACCGCGATCGACCGCATCGTGCCGGCGCAGGCGCCCGATGCGGGCCTCGACGTCGTGCTCGAGCCGTTCCACGAGTGGGTCATCGATCGGACGCCGTTCGACGGCAACCCGCCCGAGATCGTGGGCGTCCACTGGGTCGACGACCTGGCGCCGTTCATCGAGCGGAAGCTGTTCACCGTCAACACGGGCCACGCCACCGCGGCGTACCACGGCTTCGCGCGCGGCATCGGCTCGATCACCGACGCGATCACCGACCCGGCGATCCGGGCGGAGGTGGAGGCCGCGATCGGCGAGACCCGCTCCCTCCTCGTGGCGAAGTTCGGGCTCGACGAGGCCGAGCAGGCGGCGTACGGGAAGAAGATCCTCGCCCGGCTGTCCAACCCCGAGCTGCCCGACACCGTCGAGCGCGTCGGCCGGGGCCCGCTCCGCAAGCTCAGCCGCAACGAGCGGTTCATCGGACCTGCGGCGCAGCTGGCCGAGCGCGGCATGCCGCGCGACGCGCTCCTCCGCGCGATCGCGGACGCGCTCCGCTTCGACGTGCCGGACGACGCCGAGAGCGTGGAGCTGCAGCGCATCCTCCGCGACGAGGAGCCGGACGGTGCCGTGACGGTCGTGACCGGCATCGAGCCGGGTCACCCGCTCTTCGACGACCTGCTCCGCGTCTTCAAGTCCGTCATCGGCTGAGGCTCGTGAACACGACGCGTCGCCGCGTGACGTGGACGGAGGGAGCGACTCCGCGCCGTCGGTAGGCTGCTGGACCGTGTCGAAACCCGTCGTCCTGATCGCCGAGCAGCTCTCACCCGCCACCGTCGCCGCCCTCGGGCCGGACTTCGAGATCCGGGACGTCGACGGGCACGGACCGCCCCGCGCTGCTCGCCGCCCTCGCCGAGTCCGACGCGGTGCTCATCCGTTCCGCGACGCAGATCGACGCCGAGGCGATCGCCGCCGGCGCCCCTCGGCTGAAGGTCGTCGCCCGCGCGGGCGTCGGCCTCGACAACGTCGACATCCCCGCCGCCACCAAAGCCGGCGTGATGGTCGTGAACGCGCCGACCTCGAACATCGTCTCCGCCGCGGAGCTCGCGATCGCGCACCTCCTGGGGCTCGCGCGCCACCTGCCCGACGCGCACGCCTCGCTCAAGGCGGGGGAGGGGAAGCGCTCGAAGTACACGGGCGTCGAGCTGTTCGAGAAGACCGTCGGCATCGTCGGGCTCGGCCGCATCGGCACCCTCGTCGCCCAGCGCCTCCAGCCGTTCGGCGTCACGCTCGTCGCCTACGACCCCTACGTCACCCCGGCCCGTGCGCAGCAGCTCGGTGTGCAGCTGCTGAGTCTGGAGGACGTGATGCGCACGTCCGACTTCATCACCGTGCACATCCCGCGGACGCCGGAGACGACCGGCCTGATCGGCGACCCGGAGTTCGCGATCGCGAAACCGGAGCTCCGCATCGTCAACTGCAGCCGCGGCGGCATCATCGACGAGGCCGCGCTCGAGCGGGCGCTCTCGGCGGGCCTCATCGCCGGCGCCGCGCTCGACGTCTTCGTCTCCGAGCCGCCGAAGAACCCCTCGCTGATCGCGGAGCCGCACCTCCAGGTCACGCCGCACCTCGGCGCCTCCACCGACGAGGCGCAGGAGAAGGCGGGCGTCGCCGTCGCGAAGAGCGTCCGCCTGGCCCTCGACGGGGAGCTCGTGCCCGACGCGGTGAACGTCGCGGGCGGGGTCATCGACCCGTACGTTCGCCCCGGCATCCCGCTCGTCGAGAAGCTGGGGCAGGTGTTCGCGGCGCTCGCCGACGGCCCGATCGCCTCCCTCGACATCGAGGTGCACGGCGACCTCAACGAGTACGACGTGAAGGTCTTCCGCCTCGCGGCGCTGAAGGGCCTGTTCGTGCGCATGCTCACCGAGCACGTCTCCTACGTGAACGCGCCGCTGTTCGCCGAGGAGCGCGGCATCCAGGTCCGTCTGATCACCGACCCGGCGAGCACCGACTACCGCAACGTCATCACGCTGAAGGGCGTGACGACGAGCGGCGCGACGCACTCCGTCTCCGGCACCCTGACCGGGCCGAAGCAGATCGAGAAGCTGACCGAGCTCGAGGGCTACGACGTCGAGGTGCCGCTCGCCGACCACCACGTCGTGTTCACGTACACGGACCGGCCCGGCATCGTCGCGCAGTACGGCGCCGCGTTCGGCGAGGCCGGCGTGAACATCGCGGGCATGCAGATCGCGCGCGACGTCGCGGGCGGCACCGCGCTCAGCGTGCTGACGATCGACTCGGAGGCGTCGGAGGACGTGCTCGACGACATCCGCGCCCGCATCGACGCGTCCAGCCTCACCGCCATCGATATCGTCGCGGACTGACGGCTGCACCACCGGATTCGGTGGTCAGGTGGCGTTCCGACTTCGTGATCCGGTGGAAACACCGTCGGGACTAGGCTCGCGCCAGATCTGATCGACCGGGCCCGCAGGTGTGCCCGGCTCCTGGGATGGAGGCGTCGTGTCCGAACCGCTGGTGAGTGCTCGAGCCGATGGGATCGTCGGCGGGGACAAGGGCCTGAAGAAGGGGGCGATCGGGCTCGCCGGCAGCGTGGTCGTCGCCACCGCCTCGACCGCGCCCGCGTACAGCCTCGCGGCGAGTCTCGGCTTCATCGTCGTCGGCGGCTCGAGCCCAGCGGGCGTCAAGGCACCGGCCGTGATCCTTCTCGCCTTCGTGCCGATGTACTTCATCGCGCAGGCGTACAAGGAGCTGAACCAGGCGGATCCCGACTGCGGGACGACGTTCACCTGGGCTTCGCGAGCGTTCGGCGCCATCACTGGGTGGATGGGCGGCTGGGGAATCATCATCAGCGACCTCATCGTGATGTCGAATCTGGCGTTCGTCGCCGGGCAGTACTCGTTCGTCTTCATCGGCGGGTTCGGCCTGCCGGGAGTGGCGGCGCTCGGCGGCAACGTCTGGGCCTCGACCATCGTCGGCCTGCTCTGGATCGCGTTGATGACGTGGATCTGCTACCGCGGGATCGAGGTGTCCGCCCGTCTGCAGTACTTCCTGCTCGGCTTCGAGATCCTGCTGCTGTTCGTGTTCGCGGGGACGGCGCTCATCCGCGTCGCGACCGGGCAGGGCGAGCCCTACTCGATCCCGTTCCAGTGGAGCTGGTTCAGCCCAGCAGGGCTCGATTTCGGGCAGGCGATCGCGCCGGCGGTGCTCGCGGCGATCTTCATCTACTGGGGCTGGGACACCGCCGTCGCGGTCAACGAGGAGACGAAGGACCCCGCGAGGACCCCGGTCGAGCCGCGATCCTGTCGACGGTGCTCCTGCTCGTGACCTACCTGCTCGTCTCCATCGCGACGATCTCCTTCGCCGGCGTCGGCGAGAAGGGCGTCGGCCTCGCCAACCCGAGCAACTCCGGCGACGTCTTCAGCGCTATGTCGGCAGCGGTGTTCGGGAACAGCCCGCTCGGGCACCTGCTGCAGATCCTGTTCGCCGCCACGATCCTGACCTCGGCCTCCGCGTCGACCCAGACGACGATCATGCCGACCGCGCGGACCTCGCTGTCCATGGCGGCGCACAAGGCGATCCCGGCGGTGTTCTCCCGGATCCACCCGCGATTCCTCACGCCGACGTGGTCGACGATCGGGATGGGGGTCGTCTCCTGCGTGTTCTTCCTGGTCGTGACTGCGATCAGTCAGAGCCTCTACAACGCCCTCATCGGCTCTCTCGGCCTCATGATCGCGTTCTACTACGGCCTGACCGGTTTCGCCTGCGTCTGGTTCTACCGGCGGACGCTCTTCACGAGCGTCAGGAGATTCGTCTTCCGAGGCCTGTTCCCGCTCGCCGGTGGGGTGATGCTGGTCATCGTCTTCATCTACGGCGCCGTGCAGTACTCGCTCCCCGACTGGCTGCAGGACGCGAACGGGAACAACGTCACGATCTTCGGCATCGGTGCGACCGGCTTCGTGGGGGTTGTCGGACTGCTCATCGGGTTCGTGCTACTCGCGCTCTACTGGCGCCGCGGGCAGGCGTTCTTCCGGGGTCGCGTCATCCCGCGGATCGCCTACCGCGAGGGCGAGCCGGTGCGCGACGCCCACCGCGTCGAGGACTGATCGGCGACCGGGCGACCACTGCGGAGCGGTCGCCCCGCGCTTGTACCCTGAGGAGGTCCGGCAGCAGAGGAGTCCCCGTGGCGCGCACCATCCGTCTGGCGGTCGTCGGCGGCGACGGCATCGGCCCCGAGGTCGTCGGGGAGGCGCTGAAGGTCCTCACCGCGGCGGTCGACGACGACGTCGTGATCGAGACGACCGAGTTCTCGCTCGGCGCCGCGCGCTACCTCGCCACCGGCGACGTGCTGCCCGACGACGAGCTCGCCGCGATCGCCACGCACGACGCGATCCTCCTGGGCGCGGTCGGGGGGAAGCCGGGCGATCCGCGGCTGAAGGACGCGAACATCGAGCGCGGCCTCCTCCTGAAGCTGCGCTTCTCGCTCGACCACTACGTCAACCTTCGCCCGACGGTGCTGTGGCCGGGTGTCGAGAGCCCCCTCCGGAACCCCGGCGACGTCGACTTCGTCGTCGTGCGCGAGGGCACGGAGGGCCCCTACGTCGGCAACGGCGGCGCGATCCGCGTCGGGACGCCCGCGGAGGTCGCGAACGAGGTCAGCGTGAACACGGCGTTCGGCGTGGAGCGCGTCGTGCGGTACGCGTTCGCGAAGGCCGCCGAGCGCCGCTCGAAGCTGACGCTCGTGCACAAGACGAACGTGCTCACGTTCGCCGGGTCGCTCTGGAAGCGCACGGTCGACGCGGTCGCGGCCGAGTGGCCGGACGTCGCGGTCGACTACCTCCACGTGGACGCGGCCACGATCTTCCTCGTCACCGACCCTGGTAGGTTCGACGTCGTCGTCACGGACAACCTCTTCGGCGACATCCTGACCGATCTGGCCGGCGCGATCAGCGGCGGCATCGGACTCGCGGCCTCGGGGAACATCAACCCGAGCGGCGCCTTCCCATCGATGTTCGAGCCGGTCCACGGCTCGGCGCCGGACATCGCCGGTACTGGGAAGGCCGACCCGACGGCCGCCATCCTCTCCACCGCGCTGCTGCTCGACCACCTCGGACTGACCGGGGCGGCCGGACGCATCACGGCCGCCGTCACCGCCGACCTCGCCTCCCGAGGCTCCGCCGTCCGCACGACGACCGAGATCGGGGACGCGGTCCGCGCCTCCCTCCCCTCTCTGGAGCACCGATGACCGACACCACCACGTTCGACCTCGCCTTCGACACGACCCCCTCGCCGGCCCGCCGCGCGGAGGCGGAGCGGGACGCGATGCTCGCCGACCCCGGGTTCGGCAAGCACTTCACCGACCACATGGTCTCAATCGCCTGGTCGGAGCAGCAGGGCTGGCACGACGCGGTCGTGAAGCCGTACGGCCCGCTGATCCTCGACCCGGCCGCGGCGGTGCTGCACTACGCGCAGGAGATCTTCGAGGGGCTCAAGGCCTACCGCTGGGCCGACGGGTCCGTGTGGACGTTCCGGCCCGAGGCGAACGCCGAGCGCCTGCAGCGCTCCGCCCGCCGCCCTCGCGCTGCCCGAGCTGCCGGAGTCCGCGTTCGTCGCGGCGATCAAGCACCTCGTCGAGATCGACAAGGACTGGGTGCCGAGCGCGCCCGAGACCAGCCTCTACATCCGGCCGTTCATGATCGCGTCGGAGGCGTTCCTCGGGGTGCGCCCGGCGCAGGGCGTCGACTTCCACGTGATCGCGTCGCCCGCCGGCGCCTACTTCAAGGGCGGCATCGCGCCCGTCTCGATCTGGCTCTCCGAGGACTGGTCCCGCGCCGGCCGCGGCGGCATGGGCGCGGCGAAGACGGGCGGGAACTACGCGGCGAGCCTCCTGCCCCAGGCGGAGGCGTACGAGCAGGGCTGCGACCAGGTGCTGTTCCTCGACTCGGAGGAGCAGACCTACGTCGAGGAGCTCGGCGGCATGAACGTGTTCTTCGTGTACGCCGACGGCCGCGTCGTGACGCCGGCCCTGGGCACGATCCTCGAGGGCATCACGCGCTCGTCCGTCATCCGGCTGCTGCAGGAGCGCGGCCACGTCGTGGAGGAGCGGCGCTTCGCGGTCGCCGACTGGCGCGCCGGCGTGGAGTCGGGCGAGATCGTGGAGGCGTTCGCGTGCGGCACCGCCGCGGTGGTGACCCCGATCGGCCGGCTGAAGGCGCGCGACTTCGAGATCGGTGCGCCCGACGCGGAGCCGGGCGCCCTCACGATGAGCATCCGCGAGGAGCTGACCGGCATCCAGTACGGCCGCCGCCCCGACCACCACGGCTGGATGACCCGCCTGGCCTGACCTTCGCGGATCCGGAGATCTTTCGCGACACCCCGTGCTCGAGCGCTCGAGCACGGGGTGTCGTCGAATATCTCCGGATCCGCAAATGGTCGAGGCACCGTGGCGAGTTGTCGATGAACGGTGCCCGATCGCCGTGTCGTCGGTGCTGCTGAGGCTGATCGACCTATGGACCTCGGCGAGCTCGATGCGCTCTGGGAGCGGCATCCTGCCTGGCGACTGCTGCGCGCCCGGAACGCGCCCCTCGTGCTCACGTTCCTGGGCGGCTACTTCATCGAGCGCACCCGGGGTGCCTCCGGCGCCGCGGAGCTCGCTGCCGCGCTCGATGACCTGCTCTATGCGGTCCGCCGCACCGATCCTGACCGCTACCCGGCGTCTCCGACGAGCTACCTGGACGATTGGGCGTCGCCCGAGTCCGGGTGGCTCCGACGGTTTTATCCGACCGGTTCCGACGAGGTCCACTACGAGGCGACTCCCGCGCTCGAACGCGCCTACCGGTTCGTCGAAAGCCTCCAGGTCCGCGCATTCGTGGGCGCGGAGTCCCCAAGCCTGCGACTGTGCGATTGCGCGCCGACCCGCGGATGCTCGGCCTGCCAGCGAGGATCACCCAGGCGACCCTTCGGGTGGACGAGGTCGGCCGGCTCGACGCCCGGCCGACGGCCGGATCCTTGTCGAGAACGAGGTCACCTACCTGAGCGTTCCGGTCCCTGAGGGCGGCGTCGTGTTGTGGGGAGGGGGTACGACGTCGCCACGCCCGCGGCGCTCGACTGACTCGCCGACGTGCCTATCGTCTACTGGGGTGACCTCGACCAACCCCATGGCTTCGCCATCCTCGACCGCCTCCGGTCGTACCTACCGCAGACACGAGCGGTTCTGATGGACCGTGCGACCCTGCTTGAGCACGAGGACCGGTGGGGCCGAGAGGCGACGCCCACCTCCATCGCGCTGCCGCGGCTCCATGCTGACGAGCGGGATCTCTACACGGGTCTTTGTTTCCGACCGGTTCGGCGTCGCTGTCCGTCTCGAGCAGGAGCGGATCGACTGGGCCTGGGTGAGGAGCCGATTCGATTGGTGAGCGGCCCGGACCGTGCAGCTAGAATGCATGCATGGTGAACGTGACGATCCGGGACATCCCCTCGGATACACGTAATCGGCTGGCCGCGCGCGCGGCCGAGGCCGGGCAATCGCTTCAGCAGTACCTCCGTTCGGAGCTGGTCGGACTCGCTGAGCGGCGCACGGTGAACGAGTGGCTTCGAGGAGGCGCGTTGCCGAGGCGCGTGGCACTCGCGTCGCGCTGTCCCCGGACGAGATCGTGCAGCTGATCCGCGAGGTCCGAGCCACCCACTGATGCTCCGGCGGTGGTGGACGCCTCGGTGGTCGTTCCCCTGCTTGATCCGATGACGACCTCGTCGGGATCGCTGCTGCCGCGAGCTTGCGAGATCACCATCTTCTCCGCGCCCGCTTTGCTGCAGTTCGAGGTGGTTGCAGGGCGCTTTCGGGACGCCGAGCTCCGCGGCATGGCGTCCGACACGAGCGGGCCGAGGTGGCTCGACGAGCGTTGTTCCGGATGCCCGTCGAGCTGCACCCGATGGAGACTCTCGTCGCGCGCGCGTGGGAGCTTCGTCACAACCTGACCGTCTACGACGCGTCGTACGTCGCCCTCGCCGAGCGTCTCGGCGTGCCGCTCATCACCCTCGACGGCAGGGCCGTTCGCGCCGCGGGCCTCCGATGCGAGGTCGTCGTCCCGCCTGAGCCGATCTTGCTCCGGATCCGCGCCGCTTCGAATCGATCGAAGCGGCGCGAATTCGGACCAAGATCGTCAGGTGGTGATGCCGAGGCGGCTCAGCGAGCGGTCCGCGAGCGGTCTGCCGCCCGTCTGGCAGGTCGGGCAGTACTGGAGGCTGTTGTCCGCGAAGCGGACCTGGCGGATCGTGTCGCCGCAGACCGGGCAGGCCTCGCCGGTGCGGCCGTGGACCCGCATGCCGGCCTTCTTCTCGCCCTTGAGGTCCGCCATGTGGAGGCCCTCCGAGCGCCGGATCGCGTCCGCGAGCGTCTCCCGCATCGCGACGTAGAGCCGATGCGTCTCCTCCGGGTCCATCGCCGCCGGCTTGAACGGCGACATCCTCGCCGCGTGCAGGATCTCGTCCGAGTAGGCGTTCCCGATGCCGGCGATCCGGGCCTGGTCGCGGAGCACGCCTTTGATCTGCGCGCGGCCGGCCGCGGCGAGGACCTCCGCGAACCGCTCCTCCGTGAACGCGTCGGACAGCGGGTCCGGACCGAGGGTCGCGATCCGTGGCACCTCCATCGGGTCGCGGACCACCGACATCGCGAGCGACTTCTTCGTGCCCGCCTCCGTGAGCTGGATGCCTGAGCCGTTCTCCAGCCCGATCCGCGCGGCGATGACCCGGTTCCGGGTGGTGGGCAGGACGTCGTACCAGCGGATCCAGCCCGCCTTCGCGAGGTGGACGGTGACGTGGAGGTCGCCGAGGTCGATGTCGAGGAACTTGCCGTGGTGCGTGACGCCCGCCACCGTCTCGCCGATCACCGCGGACGCGGGCGGGTCGAAGGTCTTCAGCGCGGAGAAACGTGAGCACCTCGAACCGGGCGATCGTGTGGCCGACCAGGCGGTCGGCGAGGTCGTCCGCGAGCGCGTGCACCTCCGGCATCTCAGGCATGGAGGGATTCTGCCTCCGATCAGGCCATCAGTCGCCGCTTTTCGTGACTTGCGCGCCCGACGACGTCCGAGAGGTGGCGCCTCGAGGGGTGCGCGGGCGTCGGTAGGCTGTCGGACCGTGAAGATCGCGCGGTTCACGTCCGGGGGCAGCGACCCGCAGTTCGGCATCGTCGACGACGAGGACCTCGTCGTGCTCGCGGGCGACCCGATGTTCCAGGGCTTCGACACCACGGGGGAGCGGGTGGCGCTCGCGGAGGCGCGGCTGCTCGCGCCGGTGATCCCGCGGTCGAAGGTCGTCGGGATGGGGCTCAACTACCCGGGCATCGAAGGGGTGCTGCCGCCGGGCTCGAAGACCGAGCCGGTGATCTTCCTCAAGCCGAACACCAGCGTCGTCGGCCCGAACGACGCGATCCAGCTGCCGCCGGTCCCCGGCCGGATCATCCACGAGGGCGAGCTCGCCGTCGTCATCGGCTCGGTGGCGAAGCGGGTGCCCGCGGAGGACGCGGACCAGGTGATCTTCGGCTACACGATCGCGAACGACGTCACCGCGCTCGACCAGATGATCGAGGACGGGCAATGGGCCCGCGGCAAGGGCTACGACACGTTCTGCCCGATCGGCCCGTTCATCGAGACGGACCTCGACCCTCGCGGCGTGCCGATCCGGACCGTGGTGGACGGGGAGGAGCGCTCCTCCGGGCACACCCGCGACCTCGTGCTGTCGGTCCCGGAGATCGTGGAGCTCGTCTCGAACGTCTGGACCCTGCTGCCCGGCGACGTGATCCTCACCGGCAGCTCGTACGGCCGCCTCGAGATCGAGCCGGGCCAGCGCGTCGAGATCGAGATCGGCAGCATCGGCCGCCTCGTGAACACGACCAGGGCGAGAGGCTGACCCGTGGCCACCGAGCACCCCGTCACGACGGCGCAGGGCGCCGACGTCCGCGTCCGCTTCTGCCCGTCGCCGACCGGCCTGCCGCACGTCGGCATGGTGCGGACCGCCCTCTTCAACTGGGCGCAGGCCCGGCACACCGGCGGCACCTTCGTGTTCCGCATCGAGGACACGGACGCGGCGCGCGACAGCGAGCAGTCGTTCGACCAGATCGTCGACGCGCTCACCTGGCTCGGCCTCGACTGGGACCAGGGTGTCGTGAAGGGCGGCCCGGACGGGCCCTACCGCCAGTCGCAGCGGAGCGGGATCTACCAGGACGTCATCGCCCGCCTGACCGCCTCCGGCCACCTCTACGAGTCGTTCATGACGGGGGAGGAGATCGAGGCGAAGAACCTCGAGCTCGGCCGCCCGGTGCAGCAGGGCTACGGCAACTGGGAGCGCGACCCGGCGGTGCGCGCGCAGTACGCGCTCGAGGGGCGTCAGCCCGCGCTGCGTCTTCGGGTGCCGGACGACGACCTGTCGTTCGACGACCTGATCCGCGGGACGATCACGTTCGCGGCGGGGTCGTTCCCCGACTTCGTGCTCGTGCGGCCCGGCGGGCAGCCGCTTTACACGCTCGTGAACCCGGTCGACGACGCGCTTATGGGCATCACCCACGTGCTCCGCGGCGAGGACATCCTCCCGTCCACGCCTCGCCAGATCGCGCTGTACCACGCGCTCATCGACATCGGGCTGACGACCTTCGTGCCGCGGTTCGGGCACATGCCGCTCGTGCTCGGCGAGGGGTCGAAGAAGCTCTCGAAGCGCGACCCGGAGTCGAACCTGTTCCTGCACCGCGAGCGCGGGTTCATCCCGGAGGGGCTGCTCAACTACCTGGCGCTGCTCGGCTGGTCGATCGGCCCGGACCGCGACGTGTTCTCCCAGGCGGAGCTGGCGGCCGCGTTCGACATCGCCAACGTGAACCCGAACCCGGCCCGCTTCGACCTGAAGAAGGCCGAGTCGATCAACGGCGACCACATCCGCCAGCTGGAGGTCGACGACCTCGCCGCGCGCATGGTGCCCTATCTGCAGGTGCGGGACGTGCTGCCGGCCGAGCCGACGGCGGCGCAGCTGGCGCTCCTCCGCGAGCTCACGCCGCTGGTGCAGGAGCGCATGCAGCTGCTCGGCCAGGCGACGGACCTGCTCGCGTCGTTCTTCGTCACCGCCGACGTGCTGGAGGCGGAGGCCGACGCGGTCGCGGGCCTCCCGAAGAACGCCGCCGAGGTGCTGGCCGCGGCGGAGGAGGCGCTCGCCGCGTCCGACGACTGGAGCGTCGACGGCGTGAAGCTGGCGCTCGAGAGCGCGCTCATCGAGGGCCTCGGTCTGAAGCCGCGGATCGCGTTCGGTCCGGTGCGCGTCGCGACGAGCGGCCGGCGGATCTCCCCGCCGCTGTTCGAATCGCTCGCGATCCTCGGGCCGGTGGAGACGCTCGCCCGCGTGCGGAAGCTGCGCGCCGCGCTCCCGGCGTGAACACAGGCGCTCCGCTCGCCGCGAGACGGCGGTGGCCGTGGCTGCTCGCCGGCGCGGTCGTGGTCGTCGTCGTCGGGGTGGCCGCGGCGCGGATCATCCGCTTCTCGATCGTGGGCGACGCGTTCGTGGCCCACTACTCGGGCGCGGCGCCGCAGCCGTCGGGCGTGCCGATCGGGTTCCCCGCGTGGGCCGCCTGGCAGCACGGGCTGAACGCGCTGTTCCTCCTGTTCACCGTGCGTTCCGGGTGGCGGATGCACCGCGCCGCACGGCCCTCCACGTTCTGGACGCGGCGGAACGACGGACGGATCCGCACGCGGAACGCGCCGATCCGGATCGCGATCGACCTCTGGTCGCACTTCGTCGCGGACACGCTCTGGGTGCTGAACGGCGTGCTGTTCGTCGTGCTCGCGGGCGTGAGCGGCCACTGGGCGCGGATCGTGCCCACGAGCTGGTCCGTCGTGCCGCAGGCGCTGTCGGCCGGGCTGCAGTACGCGTCGTTCGCCTGGCCGACGGAGAACGGGTGGGTGGACTACAACGCCCTGCAGCAGCTGAGCTACTTCGTCGTGGTCTACATCGCCGGCCCGATCGCGATCCTCACCGGGCTGCGCGCGGCGCCGGGGCTCGCAGCACGGCTGCGGTTCCTCGACGCCCGCTTCCCGGTCCGGCTGTCGAAGCGGATCCACTGGGGGACGATGTGGTTCTTCGTCGGCTTCACGGTGGTGCACGTCTTCCTCGTGCTCGCGACGGGGGCCATCCGGAACCTGAACCACATGTATGCGGTGCGGGACGACCAGAGCCTCGCCGGACTGTTCGTGTTCATCGGCTCGGTGCTGCTGACGGTCGCGCTCGTGCTGGCACTCCGGCCGCCCGTGGTGCGGTGGGTCGCCGCGCGGTCCGGCACCGTGCTGCACCGTCCGCCGCGCACGCCTCCCGCCCGCTGACCCGCGATCCGTTCCGCGGGACGCCGCGTCCTACGAAACGGAGGGTCCGCGGTCGGGTATGCTTGCCGACCGGCCCCGGACACCTCGGGACCCGAGCGCGGTCAGCGACTGTCGCTATTGGGGTATGGTGTAATTGGCAACACGGCTGATTCTGGTTCAGTTGTTCTTGGTTCGAGTCCAGGTACCCCAGCAAGTGAAGGCCCGCTCCGTGCGGGCCTTTCTTGTTCTCCGGGCGCTGACCCGCAGCGGCGACGCGCTCCCAGGGGAGGCGCGGGAGGATCGCGGCGATGAGCCGCATCCTCACGCTGCTGTACTCGCGCCGGTCCGGCGACGAAGGGTCGGAGCACGGGCTCGAGCGGCTGCTCGCCTTCACGGACGCGGTCGTCGCCATCGCGATCACCCTGAGCGGGCTGCCGCTGGTCGACGCCGCGGCCGTCCGGAAGGTCACGCCGACCGAGCTGTGCGACACGGAGGGGGACCGCTTCGCCGCGGCCGGGGTCAGCTGCCTCGTGATCGCCTCGCTCTGGCGCCGGCACCACCTGATCTTCGAACGCGCGCGGTCGTACACGGGGCTCCTCCTCAGCGCCGACCTCGTCTGGCTCGCCGCCGTGGTGTTCCTCCCGGTGCCGACCGCACTCCTGTTCGCGCACGCGGGCGGCGGGACGGCGCGCAGCGCGGACGAGGGCATCGCCGTCGGCGTCTACACCGCGACGCTCGCGGTGGCGCAGGTCGCGGTCGCGTTCTCCGAGGTGCAGATCGACCGCCACTGCCGCCGGCCGGAGGCCCACCGCGGGCCGCGCGGCGCCTGGCCGACGTGGGTGTCCGCGGGGATCACCGCCGTCGCGGCGGTGCTCGCGGTGCTCGGCCTCGGCACGAGCGCGCTGTGGATCCTCGCGCTGAACCTGCCGGCCGAGTGGGTCGCGCTCGCGGTGGTCCGGCGCCGGAGGATCTGACCTCAGCGCACGGCCGCGCTGCGCAGCAGGAGGTACTCGCCGAGCATCGAGCCGGCGACGAGCACCGCGCCCGGTCCCCGACGAGCGGTCGCCCATGACCGAGACCACCCCCGGTAGCGTCGGCGCATGGAGCGGGTGGATGTCGCGATCGTCGGCGGCGGTCACAACGGGCTCGTCGCCGCCGCGTACCTGGCCCGGGCCGGGCTGGGCGTCACGGTGTTCGAGCGGCTCGGGCACACGGGCGGTGCGGCGGTGTCGGAACGCGTGTTCGCGGGTGTCGACGCGCGGCTCTCCCGGTACTCGTACCTCGTCAGCCTGCTGCCGGACCGGATCCGGGACGACCTCGACATCGCGGTGTCGCTTCGTCCGGCGCCGCTACTCGTCGTACACGCCGGTCGGCGACGCGGGGCTGCTGATCGACACCGCGGATCCGGAGGCGACCGCGGCGTCGTTCGCCCGGATCGGCGCCGGCGCGGACGTGCCGGCCTACCGTGCGTGGCAGGAGGACGTCGCGGCGCTCGCGGCAGCGGTCTGGCCGACGTTGACGGAACCGCTCCCGACCCGCGAGGCGCTTCGCGAGCGGGTCGGCGACCGGCTCTGGGAGGCGTTCGTCGCGCGGCCGATCGGCGAGGCGCTGCGGGAGCGGTTCACCAGCGACGTCGTGCGCGGGGTGCTCGCGACCGACGCCCTGATCGGTACGTTCGCGTCGCTGGACGACCCGTCGCTGGCGCAGAACGCCTGCCTCCTGTACCACCTGATCGGCGGCGGCACGGGGGACTGGGACGTGCCGGTGCACGGCATGGGCGCGGTCACGGACGCGCTCGCCGAGGCCGCGCGACGTGCCGGCGCCCGCCTCGTGACGAGCGCCGACGTGCGGTCGATCGACCCCGACGGCACCGTCTCCGGGGAGGGCTTCGCGGTGCGCGCGGACCGCGTGCTCGTGAACGCGGCGCCGGCCGAGCTCGCGCGGCTGCTCGGCGAGCCGTCGGGGGAGGCGCCGGAGGGCGCGCAGATCAAGGTGAATCTGCTCCTCCGGCGGCTGCCGCGCCTCCGGGACGCGACCGTCGCGCCGGAGGCCGCGTTCGGGGGCACCTTCCACGTCCACGAGACGCTGACCGAGCTGGAGGCCGCGCACGACGCCGCGGTCGCCGGCCGGCTGCCGTCGCCCGTGCCGGTCGAGCTGTACTGCCACACGCTCGCGGACCGGTCGATCCTCGGGCCGGACCTCGCCGCCTCCGGCGCGCAGACCCTCACGGCCTTCGCGCTGCAGGTGCCGCACCGGCTCGCGGTC
Organism: Melastoma dodecandrum; assembly: GCA_029817715.1. Classification (NCBI taxonomy): domain Eukaryota; kingdom Viridiplantae; phylum Streptophyta; class Magnoliopsida; order Myrtales; family Melastomataceae; genus Melastoma; species Melastoma dodecandrum. Next base: position 55,392 of record JARUPY010000076.1, read on the forward strand.
GACAGGGCGACGGCGCAGGCGGCGGTGCTCTCCTCCCTCGACTCGGTGATCGGGGAGCCGATCGAGCCGCTGCTGCTGTGCGACGAGTCCGGGCGGCCGTGCGTCGAGACCCGCACCACCGCGGACCTCGAGATGGAGTTGCGGGCTGCCCGGCGGCAACATCTTTCCACGCCCCGCTCGCGTTCCCGCACCGCTCGGTGGCTGGGGAGGAGGGGCCGTGGGGCGTGCGGACCGCGCACGACCGCATCCTGCTCTGCGGCTCCGGCTCGACCCGGGGCGGCGGCGTCTCCGGGCTCGGCGGGTTCGCTGCGGCCCAGGAGGTCCTCGCCGGGCGGTCGTGCGCCCCTCCGCTGCATCTGAGCCTGCGCGCGCGGGCGCACGTGCAGCGGAGGGGCCCAGACCCTCCGGAGGTCGCGTGCTTATCGTGCGGCGATGACCGACACCCTGCTGGCCGAGGACCTGCTGCTCCTGCTGCTCGACGACGTGAAGGGCACGACGCCCGGGCTGACCATCGACCTCCGCATCCCCCTGGGGGCCGCGGTACTCGCCGAGCTGGCGCTCGGCGGCGCCGTCGAGCTGGAGCCCGCGACGAGCGTCTGGCGGCGCCCGAGGATGCACGGCACGAACCGGACCATGGCGCCCGAGGGGCCGGGCCGGGCCGTCATCGCCGAGAAGCGACGCGAGGACCTCGTGCGGGCGGCGGTGCAGGACCTCGCCCGCTGCGGGTACGCCGAGGCGGCGAGTCCGAACCGCCTGCTGCCGATCCTCCGGCGGGTCGGGCTGCTCCCGGAGCGCAACCGCCCGACGCTGTCCGACTGGGCCGCGTCCGAGCGGCTTAGGATGCGGCGACGAGCGCGGCGACCTCCGTCGCATGCTGCCGGATCTCCGGGATCGCGGTCGACTCCCACTGGGTGCCCCGGCGCGCGGGGCCGACGACGAGCAGGCGGTCCGCGCCGACGACCCGGCCGTCGAGGCCGATGTCCAGCCCGATCCCGAGCGGGTCCGGCCGCACCGCGCCCGATGCGAGGAGCGCGTCGACGAGCGGGTTCCAGCCCGGCTCCGCGAAGGTCCGTGGGCCCGTGCAGTCCACGATCGCGTCGTAGTCGCCGGAGGGCGCCCCGATCGTCAGCCGCCCGTCGCCCAGCAGTCCCCGGAGCTCGGCCGCGACGATCGGGCTCATCCGGTGCCGGTGCACCTCCCAGTGCCGCGACACGTGCCGGATGAAGCGGACGCGGTGGTCGTGCGACAGCGCCAGCCACAGCCGGTTCACCTGCGGCCGCACCCCGTCCACGTCCGCCTGCCACGCCCGCTCGCCCGCGCGCAGCCGTTCGTGGAACCCGCGCACCACGGCGCCGACCGTCGCGGGCTCGCCCGCGATGCCGGGGCCCGCGGCATCCGGCACGTCCGGGTGCTCGCGCGGCAGCAGGAGGTTCCGGCTCGTCGCCGTCATCGTCGTCGCCGGGTCGGCCCGGGCGAGCGTCGTCGCCACGTCGACCATGGTGAGCCCCGTGCCGACGAGCAGGACCCGGCCGCGGATCCCGTCGAGCGCCCCCGGCGCCCACGGGTCGACGACCGTGGCGCCGCCGCGCCCGAGCGGCGGCGGGTTGCCCAGTGCGAGCACGACCGCGTCGGCGTCGATCGACCGCCCGTCCGCGAGCCGCACCCGACCCTCCGGCGACACGTCGACGGCCTCGCCCCGCACCGCCGTCACGCGCGGGGAGGCCGCCGCGACCGCCTCGAGGTAGTCGCCGTTACAGACGCCTCGGCGAGAACGCGGCGGGATCCTGCGGGCTGCCGGCGGCGACGGACCACCGGACGAAGTCCTCCGGATCGTCCTGCCACGCGCTCATCCGGCCGGCGGGCGAGTTCAGGCGGTGGTGCGGTGCGGCCGTGCCGTACGCCAGCCCGGGTCCGACCCGCTCCTCCCGGCCGACGACCACGATCTCGTCGATCGCCTCGTGGCGGCTCGCCGCCGCCGCCGTCAGCACCCCGCTCGCGCCGCCACCGAGCACCACCAGTCGAGTCATGCCGTCCCTTCGGGTCGAGGCTCCTGCCTATCACGGGCGCGGAGGCCGCCCCGTGGGACGTCGTGGATCGTCACGGCGTCGCAGGGCGCCCCGCGGACAACCACGAATCGAGCCGTTCGATCGCCACGCGCTCCGGGGCGTCGATCTCGCCGGCGCGGTGCTCGAGCGCATAGCCCTTGAGCAGCCGCAGCGCCCCGGGTTCGAAGCCACGGAGCCGTCCGATGAGCGCATCCGTCTCCGCGGCCAGGTCGGCGGCGGGGACGACCCGGCTGATGCCGCCGAGGGCCAGCATCGCCGCCGCGTCGATCGTCCTGCCCGTGAGCAGCAGCTCCAGCCCGGCCTTCCTGCCCACGAAGGCGGGCAGATAGTCGGCTACGACGAGGGGCGCGAGGCCGTGCAGGACCTCGTCGAACGCGAAAGCGCTGACGTCCTCCGCGAGCGTGACGTCCGCCTGCAGCGCGACACCCGCGCCGAACCCGTGCGCCCTGCCGTGCACAGCGGCGACGCTCACACCGGGGAAGGTGCGCAGCAGCGCGTTCGCCTCGAGGATCAGTCCGAGGGAGTCGAGGCGGGACAGCCCGGCCACCCGCTCGGTCTGGTCCCGCCCCAGGCAGAAGTCGTCGCCGTCGGCTCGGATGTCGAGGAGCAGGTCCCCGCCCTCGTGCGCCCCCCGCAGCGCGGCGATGAGCGCCCGCATGTCCGCGACCTGCAGCCGCGGGGCGGTGAACCGGATGCGCGAGACGCCGTCCGAGCGCTCGACCTGCACGCCGGTCACGTGGCCGCTCCCAGGCCGAGGTCCTCGCGCAGCGTCGAGCCCTCGTAGCCCTCCCGGAACAGCCCCCGCCGCCGCAGCTCCGGCACGAGCAGATCGACGACGTCGTGCGCTCCGGACGGCACGACGTCGAGCATCAGGTTGAAGCCGTCGACGGCGCCCGCCTCCCACCACGTCGCGATCGTGTCGGCGACCTGCTCGGGGGCGCCGACCACCTGCAGGTGGCCGCCGCCGTTCCGGACGAGCAGCTCGCGGACCGTGAGGTGCTCCTCGGTCGCGAGCCGCACCGCCGCGGATCGGAAGCCGACGGAGCCGGAGAACTGCTCGTCCGGCACCAGGAGGTCCACCGGGATCGGCCGGTCGAGCTCGAGCGCCTTGAGCGGCACGCCGATCCGGCGCGCGAGCTTCGCCAGCTCGGGCCCGGTACCGGCGACCTCGTCGAGTGCGCGCTTGCACGCAAGCGCCTCCGTCTCGGTGCTGCCGAGGACCGGGAGGAGCCCGGGCAGCACCGCGATGGATCCGGGATCGCGGCCGTACGCCCCGGCGCGCTCCCGGAGGTCCGCGCGGAACTCGATGGCAGGGCCGAGCACGTTCTGCGCGGTGAACACGACCTCCGCGTACCGGGCGGCGAGGTCGCGCCCCGACCCGGACGACCCGGCCTGGAACACGACGGGCCGGCCCTGCGGGGAGCGGGGCACCGTGAGCGGTCCCTTCACCTGGAAATGCGGGCCCACGTGGTCGATGGGGTGCACGAGCGCCGGATCCGCGAACACGCCTCGCCCCGCGTCGCCGACGAGGGCACCGTCGCCCCAGCTGTCCCAGAGGTCAAGCACGACGCGGACGAACTCGTCCGCGCGGTCGTACCGCGCATCACGGTCCGGCAGCGGGCGGCCGCCGAGATTCTCCGCGACCGCGGGCACGAAGGTGGTGACCACGTTCCACGCGGCTCGCCCGCGGCTCAGGTGGTCCAGCGTCGCGAACCGGCGGGCGAGGTCGAAGGGCTCGTTGAAGGTCGTCGACGCCGTCCCGACGAGGCCGATGCGGCTCGTCGCACCCGCGAGGAGCGCGAGCACCGCGACCGGGTCCATCGCGCCGAGCGCCGGCCGGTCCGTGCCCTCCTCCGCGTTCGTCAGCGTGTCCGCGAGGAACAGGGCGTGCACCGCGCCGGACTCGAGCGTCGTCGCGATCTCCCGGTACAGGTCCGGGTCGACGTAGTCCGCGGCGGCGCCGTCGCGCACCCGCCACGCGGACAGGTGCATCCCGAGCCCCATCACGGTGGCCGTGAGGATCAGGCCGCGACGGTCCGTCATCGGGCGGCCCCTGCCGGCTCGGCGTCGAGGACGACCGGCAACGCGCAGGCCCCGGGACTCCAGGATCGGCAGCACGGCCTCGATGAAGTACTCGAGGTCGGGCCCGTAGTCGTAGAAACCGATCTGCACGCCGTCGATCCCGCCGCGGTGCAGGCCCTCCAGCTGATCGGCGACCTCGGTGGGGTCGCCGATGATCTGGACGTGTCCGCCGAGCACGCGGTCGGCGGGCACGTGCTCCGGCCAGCCCTGCGCGTCGCCGCCCCGGTGACGCGCGTCGTACGCCGCGATGGACGCGCGGTCCGGCTGCGACGCGATGCGGTCGAGGTACGCCTCCGCCTCCGCGTGCGTCGGCCGGCAGACGACCATCGGGAAGATGATCGTCCTCGGCGTGCGTCCGCGGGCCGCGAACGCCTCCCGGATCTCGGCGGTGATGCCCGGCACGGACTGCATCGCCTTCTCGTACGGGGCGCCGGAGCGGCTGGAGGTGAACACGATGTCCGAGTGCTTCGCCGCGAACTCGAAGCCCGCCTTTCGACGCGCTGGCGGACACCATGATCGGCCTGCCGTAGGCCGGCACGGGCGACACGGCCGCGCCCTCGAGGTCGTACCAGCGGCCCGAGTACGAGAGGTTCTCCTCGTTCGCCCAGAGGTCCTCCATCACCGGAGACGAACTCGTCTGCGCGGACGTAGCGCTCGTCGTGCTCGATGCGGGTCATGCCGAACATCAAGGGCTCGCGAGCGTCGTAGCCGGTCACGATGTTCAGCCCGAACCGGCCGCCCGCGATGTGGGTCGGCGGTCGCCGCGAACCGGGCGAGCATCAGCGGGTGCCAGTTGCCGTAGAGCACGTGCACGGTCGAGATCGTGACGATCCGACGGGTGACGGGCGCCAGCGCGACCGTCGTGATGAACGGGTCGAGGAAGTTCTCGCGGTAGTGCGTCTCCCCGCCGAAGCCGCCCTTGCCGATCCACTGCTGCAGACCGAACACGAAGTCGAAGCCCGCGTCCTCCGCCCTGATGGTCAGATCGCGGTTGTAGTCGAAGTCCCACCGGGTCGAGCGCGGCTCCAGCGACTGCGAGAACCCGCCCGTCTGCGTGGGCAGGAACAGCCCAAGCATCAGGGGCTGCTCCGCGATGCGCGAGAGCGGGCTCGTCGGGTCGTCGCGCGGGCTGGTGGGGATGTGGAGGTCGCTCATGCCGCGGTTACCGCCTCAGAGGTGCTGGCTGGGATCCGGGAGACCCCCGGCAGGTGCTCGCCGCGGGTCTCCCGGCCGAGGAAGGGGGTGATCAGGAGTCCGAAGCCGTACGCCACGCAGCCGATGACGATCGCCGCGGCGCCGACCGAGCCGAATCCGGCGATGAGCGTTGAGGCGAGCAGCGTGCCGACCGCGGCGGGGAAGCGGGCGATGTTGAACACGGCGGTCGTCGCCGTCGCGCGGACCGGGTCGCGAACAGCTCGGCCGGGTACAGGGCGAGCCAGGTCATCTGGCCGAGGGTGAAGAAGCCGTTCACGGAACGCAAGCGCGATCAGCGAGCCGAGCGAGGACCCGAGGGCGAAGAACACCACGGTCAACGACCACCGAGGCGCCGAAGTAGATCGCCATCGTGGGCTTGCGGCCGATCGCGTCCGCGAGCACGCCCATCACGAGGTACCCGACGATGCCCGCGACGTTGTACGCGAGCAGGACGAGCGTGATCGAGTCGGGCAGGTTCGCGACGTGCCCGACCAGCTGCACCGCGGCGAACGCAGACACCCAGGTCGACACCGCCCACCACCCGATGAGCGACGCGAGCGCGCCGAGCACGAGCAGGCCGATGCGCCTCCGGGACTCGCGGTCGCCGAGCAGCTGCACCGCGCTCGACCGTGCGAGGCGGGCGACGGACGGTGACACGGCCGCCCCGGAGGCGATGCTCGCCTTCGCGGCGCGGCGGGCTTCGTCGGCCGACCGCCACAGGGCGGAGTCGGTGACCCGGCCGCGGACGTACAGGGAACAGGAGGGGCCGGGATCACCCCGAGCGCGTACATCCACCGCCAGTCCCCGACGGCGCCGGTGTTCAGCAGCTGCCAGGCGCCGACCGCGAGCAAAAAGCCCACGCCGAAGGCGCTCTGCAGGAACGCGACGCGGAGGCCTCGGCGCTTCGGTGTCGCGGTCTCCGAGACGAGGGAGGCGCCACCTCCCCACTCCGACCCCATGCCGAGACCGGTGAGGAAGCGGAGCACGAGCAGCACCGCGAAGCTGGGTGAGAGCGCGGTGAGGCCTGCGCCGATCGCGTACCACACGATCGCCACGAGCATCACGCGGCGGCGGCCGAACCGGTCGGCGAGCGCGCCGGACACGAGGCCGCCGATCGCCCAGGACACGAGGGTGGTGGCGAGCAGCAGCGCGGTCCAGACCGGTTGCGCCGCCGCCTGCGGACCGAGCAGCTGCGCGACCACGGGGGAGGCGATGAGGACGGTCGCGTACGTCTCGTACCCGTCGAACATCCAGCCGAGGTAGGAGGCGGTGAGCGCGGTCCGGCGGGAGCGGGCGGTGTTGGCGGGCGGGATCCCGGCGGCGGCGATGGTCATGAGGTGGCTCCGAAGTCGGTCGGTCAGTGCTGCGCGGGCGCGCGGGTCGTCAGGTCGGGGAAGGCGGCGGTGAGCGCGTCGACCGCCGCCACGGCGACGTCGTGGTCCTGGGTGGCGGTGCCGCCGCTGATGCCGATGCGGCCGACGACGGTCTCGCCCTCCAGCACGTGGACACCGCCGCCGATCGCGGTGAAGCGGCCGCCGTTGCTGCCATCGATGCCCCAGGCGGGGCCTCCAGGCACCGAGACGCGCGCGTAGAACGTGGTGTGGTTGCGGGCGCCCGAAGCGGTGAACGCCTTGTCAATCGCGATGGCGACCGAGGTCGGCTTCGCGCCGTCCTCGCGCAGGAAGCTGATCAGCGTCCCGCTCTCGTCGGTCACGGCGATGCACATCGGGACACCGAGCTCCGCGGCGCGCGCGCGGGCCCCGGCCACCAGCGCGGCCGCCTCGTCGGTGCCGAGTCGTCGGATCGTCTGCATGTCAGACCTGCACTTTCTGCTCGGCCGCCTCGGCGAGGCGGCGCAACGGTTCGACCGCGGCGGCGATGCCCTCCTCCACGGCGGGCATCAGCACGCCGAACGGCGGGGCGGGGACGCCGATGGACCTGCCGAGCGCGGCCATGGCGGCCTTCGCGGCAGGCACGAGCCCGACCGCCGCGAACCGCGCCGGGAAGTCCGCGACGACGCGCTCGGCCGCGGCGGCGGCCGCGAGGTCGCCGGCGGCGACGGCGTCGCGGATCGCGGCGCCGAGCAGGCTGAGCGGCGGCGGCATCATCGCGCCGGCGCCGCCCGCGAGCAGGACGGCGAGCAGGGGCTGGAGGGTCGCGAGGTACGAGGCGCGGCCCGCCTCCTCGATCCGCTTGACCGCGAGCAGGTTGCGCGACACGTCCCGCGAGCTGTCCTTCAGCGCGGCGACGCCCTGGATCCCGGTGAGCTCGACGAGCGTCGGTAGCGACGGGTCGGCACCCGCTCCCGGATGGTGGTACAGCACGATCGGCAGCGGCGACTCGGAGGCGATGCGGCGGACGAACCGGACGAGCTCGTCGGTCGACGGGTCCCCTCCCCACGGCCGCACCGGCAGCAGGACCTGCGCGAAGTCGGCGCCGGCCTCCGCAGCGATCCCGATCAGCTCGAGCACCTCGGCCGTGGTCGGCGCGCTCGCGCCGGCGACCACCGCGACGCGGCCGGCGAGCGCCTGCACCGACTCGGAGAGCACCGCCCGACGGTCCCCGGGCGTCAGCATCCGGTACTCCGACACCTCCGCGCCCAGCACGCTGATCGCGTCGACGTGCGTGAGCAGGAACTCGCGCTCCGCGTGCAGCGCATCGGCGAGGACCCGGCCGTCGGCGTCGAACGGCGTCAGCAGCGCGCCCGTGATGCCGCGGAGGGGGAGCGGGCCGTCGATCATGCTGTCCCCCTGGTCGGTCTCGTGCGCTGGCGTGAGCGCTCACGACGGTAGGCCGACCCCGCATGCCGGCCAATCCGAGCGCGAATCATGACGTCACATTCCGATGCCGTATCGCCGCGGGCCACGCCCGCGTCATCCGCGCCCCAGCGTCAGGAGCACCTCGGCGGCGGCGCCGAGCCTGGCCTCCACGGTCCGCCGCGTCTCGGCGCTGCGCGGAGCGAGCGCCCTCAGGGTCCACTCCCCGGGCGCGGCGTAGAAGCGGAACCGGCCGCCGGGGGAGGCGCGCACCTCCGCGACGAACACGCCGCCCTCGCCGAGCAGCTGCACGTACGCGCCGCCCTTCGCGACCCCGTCGAGCACCACCGTCCCGCCGATGACGGCCTGGTCGTCCCGCACGGCAGTCGGCGGCGCGTCGACCTGCGCGGGCGCCCCGCACGCGATCACGCTGCGCGCTCCGCGACCTCGACCGCGATCGGTGCGCCCACGAGCGACCCGTACTCCGTCCAGGAGCCGTCGTAGTTCTTCACGTCGCGCAGGCCGAGCAGCTCGTGCAGCACGAACCAGGTGTGCGCGCTGCGCTCGCCGATGCGGCAGTATGCGATGGTCTGCCGCGATGCGTCGAGCCCCGCGTTCGCGTACAGCGACGCCAGCTGCTCGACGTCCTTGAAGGTGCCGTCCTCGGTCACGGTCGCGCTCCACGGCACGTTGATCGCGGTGGGCACGTGTCCCGCCCGCTGCGCCCGCTCCTGCGGGAGGTGCGCGGGCGCCGCGAGCCGGCCGGAGAACTCGTCGGGGCTGCGGACATCGACGAGGTTGGCCGTCCCGATCGCGGCGATGACCTCCTCGCGGAAGGCGCGAAGCGACGAGTCCTGCTCCTGCGCCTCGTACGACCTCGCGGGGCGTTCGACGACGTCGGCTGTGAGGGGGCGCTCGTCGAGCTCCCACCGCTTCCTGCCGCCGTCGAGCAGCAGCACGTCGCGATGGCCGTACAGGCGCAGGTACCAGAACGCGTACGCCGCGAACCAGTTGCTGTTCCCGCCGTACAGCACGACGGTGTCGTCCGGGCCGATGCCGAGTCGGCCGAGCAGCGCGCCGAACGCCGACCGGTCGAGGAAGTCACGACGGACCGGGTCCTGCAGATCCCGTGTCCAGTCGATGCGGACCGCGCCGGGGATGTGGTCGACGTCGTAGGCGGTCGTGTCCTCGTCCACTTCGGCGATCACGATGGTCGGGTCGCCGAGGCGCGCCTCGAGGGCGTCGGCGGAGATGAGCACGTCAGGCATTGGGGGTTCCTTCCGGATCGGTGCGGTTCAGACGGTCACAGGTCGCGCGGCAGCCCAGGCGGCGTACCCGCCGCGCAGGTCGACGGCGTCGAAGCCGGCGCCGCGGAGCGCGCTCGCGGCGACCGACGAGCGCCAGCCGGCGGCGCAGTGCACGACGACGGGTCGTCCGGTCGGCAGCTCGCCGATCCGGCGGTCGAGCTCCGCGAGCGGGATGCGCACCGAACCCGGGACCGCGCCCGCGGCCACCTCGCCCGGGTTCCGCACGTCGAGCACGACGACGCCGGGTTCGGACCGCGCCGCGTCGAACGCCGCCACGTCGAGTCGATCGACCGAGGCCGTGCGGTCAGGGAGCGCCATCAGCAGGTCGGCGACGTCCTCCACGACCCCAACGACGCGATCGATGCCGATGCGTGCGAGACGGGTGACCGCCTCGTCCCCGCGTCCGCGTGGCGCGAGCACGATCACGCGCTCGTCGAGGCCGACGAACATGCCGGCCGACTCGGCGAACCGGCCGTCGATGCCGACCTGCACACTCCCCGTCAGATGACCCTGAGCGAACGTGTCGGCGTCCCGCGCGTCGACGACGACCGCGCCGGCGGCCAGCTCGACCTCGACGTCCTGCGGCGTCAGCCGTTCGGCGCGCTCGCCGGACCACCGTGCGTGGTCCCTGCGGTTCAGCAGCGCGTCGTAGGCGAAGTACGCGGGGATCGACGGCTGCCCGGCCAGGATCTGCGTGACGAACTCGTCCTCGGTCTTGGGCTGCAGGGACCAGTTGATGCGCCGCTCCCGACCGATCGTCGAGCTCGGGTCGCTCGACAGGCTGCGTCCGCAGGCGGACCCGGCACCGTGCGCCGGGTGCACCACGACGTGGTCGGGCAGTGCGCCGAGGACCTCGTGGAGGCTGCGGTACTGCGCCCTGGCCAGCTCGACCGGATCCCCGCCGACGCTCGCGGCGAGGTCGGGGCGGCCGGCGTCGCCGACGAACAACGTGTCCCCGGTCAGGACCGCCACCGGGTCCGCGCCCGCGGCCGGCCGGACGAGCAGGCTGATCGACTCCCAGGTGTGCCCGGGCGTCGCGAGCACCTCCACGTCGATCCCGCCGATCGCGAGGTGCTCGCCGTGGTGCATCCGTCGGATCGGGTAGTCCGGGTCGGCGCCCGCGCCGTACCCGATCCAGGCGCCCGTCGCATCGGCGAGCTCGAGGTGGCCGGCGGCGAAGTCGGCGTGGAAGTGGGTGTTCACGACGCCCACGATCCGGACCCCGGCCGCGCGGGCGGCGTCCAGGTAGACCTGCACGTCCCGGCGGGGGTCGACCACGATCGCCTCGCCGGCGACCTCGTCCCCGACCAGGTAAGAGCCCTGCGAGAGGCAGGCGAGGTAGAGATGCTGCAGCAGCACGGGGCCTCCTCGGCGATGTCCGCAATATCCCACTGAATGTGTGGGGTATTTCGACCGTACGCCCGGCCGTCGGGCGGAACGGACATCCACCGGCGTGTCACGAGTCGATTCACCGGATGGTCATATGCGTCGGTGCCGGTCGGGCTCGCACGCCGCTGCAACCTCAGCGCGCGTATCGTCGCGGCGATGGGCGCCGTCGACGCTGCCCGGAAGGACCCAGCCGTGACCGACACCGCCCCCCCCGCCCTGGACAACCTCGCCACCGAGGACCGGACGTTCCCGCCGAGCGCGGAGTTCGCCGCCCAGGCGAACGTGGACGCCTCGATATACGCGGAGGCGGACGCGGACCGGGTGGCGTTCTGGGGCGAGCGGGCGAAGCGGCTGACCTGGGCCGAGCCGTTCACGCAGGTGCTCGACTGGTCGGACGCGCCGTTCGCTAGGTGGTTCGTGGGCGGGAAGCTGAACGTCGCGGTGAACTGCCTGGATCGGCATGTGGCGGCGGGGCTCGGGGACCGGGTCGCCTACCACTTCGAGGGCGAGCCCGACGGCGAGCGCTCGCAGATCACGTACCGGGAGCTGACGGAGCGGGTGTGCCAGGCCGCGAACGTGCTCGAAGGGCTCGGGGTCGTCGCGGGGGACCGGGTCGCGATCTACATGCCGATGATCCCGGAGACGGTGATCGCGATGCTCGCCTGCGCCCGGATCGGCGCCCCGCACACGGTGGTGTTCGGCGGGTTCTCCGCCGACGCGCTGGCGACCAGGATCCTCGACTGCGACGCCCGGGTCGTGCTCACCGCCGACGGCGGGTGGCGGAAGGGCGCCGAGGTGCCGCTGAAGTCCGTCGTCGACGAGGCGCTCGAGTCGTGCCCCGAGGTGCGGAGCACGGTCGTCGTCAGGCGGACCGGATCGGACGTGACGATGGTCGAGGGTCGCGACCTGTGGTGGCACGACACCGTCGACGTCGCCGAGCGCACGCATGAGGCGCAGGCGTTCGACGCGGAGCACCCGCTGTACGTGATGTACACCTCCGGCACCACGGGGAAGCCGAAGGGGATCCTGCACACCTCCGCGGGCTACCTGCTCGGGGCGTCGTGGACGCAGTGGGAGGTGTTCGACCTGAAGCCCGAGACGGACGTCTACTGGACCGCGGCGGACATCGGGTGGGTGACCGGGCACTCCTACGTCGTCTACGGGCCGCTCGCGAACGCGACCACGTCCGTGATCTACGAGGGCGCCCCGGACGCCCCGCACCGGGGCCGCTGGTGGGAGATCGTCGAGCGCTACAAGGTCTCGATCCTGTACTGCGCGCCGACCGCGATCCGCACGTTCATGAAGTGGGGCGCGGACATCCCCGCGAAGTACGACCTGTCGACACTGCGGCTCATCGGGTCCGTGGGGGAGCCGATCAACCCGGAGGCGTACGTCTGGTACCGGGAGACGATCGGCGGCGGCCGCACCCCGGTGGTGGACACGTGGTGGCAGACCGAGACGGGATCGCTGATGATCTCCCCGCTGCCCGGCGTCACCGCCGGCAAGCCCGGCGCGGCGATGCGGGCGCTGCCGGGCATCGGCGCGGACGTCGTCGACGACGCCGGGAACAGCGTGCCGGACGGCTCCGGCGGGTACCTCGTGCTGACCGAGCCGTGGCCCTCCATGCTCCGCACGATCTGGGGCGACGACGAGCGCTACAAGGAGACCTACTGGTCCCGGTTCCCGGGCAAGTACTTCGCCGGCGACGGGGCGAAGAAGGACGCCGACGGCGACCTGTGGCTGCTCGGCCGGGTCGACGACGTGATGAACGTCGCCGGGCACCGGCTGTCGACGACCGAGATCGAGTCGGCCCTCGTCGCGAACCCGAAGGTCGCCGAGGCCGCCGTGGTCGGCGCGACCGACGAGACCACCGGGCAGGCCGTCGTCGCGTTCGTGATCCTCCGCGGCGAGGCCGGGGACGGCGGCCCGGAGGTCGCCGCGGAGCTGCGCGAGTGGGTCGCGAAGCAGATCGGCAAGATCGCCCGGCCGCGCCAGATCCTGGTGGTCGCCGAGCTGCCCAAGACCCGCTCCGGCAAGATCATGCGCCGGCTCCTCCGGGACGTCGCCGAGCACCGCGCCGTCGGCGACGTCACGACCCTCGCCGACACCACGGTGATGGACACCATCCGGGCGGGGATGTCGACCGCCCCGGCAGAGGACTGATCCGAGACCTGCGGACGGGACGGGCGCCGTCGAACGCAGGGACGGGGCGTCGCCCGGACGGTCGGGAACCGGAGGGCGGGTCGCAACGGAATCGCACCGAGACGTGCACGCAGGGCGGATACTCGCGGCCCCCGTTCGCGTGTCGTCGCCCGCGGTCGCCGAATTCCCATAGATTCAGGGGGTGATCATCAACCGACGCTCCGCGCTCCTCGGACTCGCCTCGTTCACCGTGCTCGGGCTCGCCGCCTGCAGCAGCAACTCCACTGCCCCCGCGGCCTCAGCGAACGCGAAGGCGGCCGCCCTCCGGCTGGGGTACTTCGCGAACTTCACACACGCGCCGGCCATCGTCGGCGTCCAGGGCGGCGGGTTCCAGAAGGCCCTCGGGGCGACGAAGCTCACGACGAACGTCTTCGACGCCGGCCCGGCCGCGACTGAGGCGCTGCTCTCCGGCTCGATCGACGCGGCGTTCATCGGGCCCGGCCCGACCCTCAACGCCTATGTGCAGAGCAAGGCGCTCAAGGTCGTCGCGGGCACCGCCGCGAACGGCGCCTCGCTCGTCGTGAAGCCGACGATCACCACCGCGGCGCAGCTGAAGGGGAGGACGCTCTCCACGCCGCAGCTCGCGAACACCCAGGACATCGCCCTCCGGTACTGGCTGAAGCAGCAGGGCCTCGCGACGACGACGGCGGGCGGCGGCGACGTGAAGATCGCGCCGCAGTCGAACGGCACCACGGTGACCGCGTTCAAGCAGGGCAGCATCGACGGCGCGTGGGTGCCGGAGCCGTACGCGACCGAGCTCGTGAACGCGGGCGGCCACGTGCTCGTCGACGAGAAGACCCTTTGGCCCGGCCAGCGCTTCGTGGTGACGAACCTCGTCGTCACCACCTCGTACCTCGCCGCCTATCCCGGCACGGTGAAGGACCTGCTCACCGGGCTGATCGCGGCGGAGGACGCGATCGCGAAGGATCCCGCGGCCGCGCAGACCACCGTGAACGCGGCGCTCACGAAGATCACGGGGACGCCGATCGATCCCGCGGTGCTCGAGGCCGCGTGGGCGAACGTCGTGTTCACCGTCGATCCGATCGCCTCCAGCCTCGTCACGGGTGCGCAGCACGCGAAGGACGTCGGGCTGCTGACCGGGGACGTCGCCGGGCTGAAGGACGCGTACGACCTCGCGCCGCTGAACGCGCTGCTGAAGGCCGCCGGCTCGGCGACCGTGCAGGGCGCCCGATGAGCGCCGCGATCGCGGTCGCCGCCCCGATCCGCATCGAGGGGGTCGGTCGCGTCTTCGGCGGCCCGACCGGCACCGTCGCGCTCGAACGCGTGGACCTCGAGGTGCAGCCCGGCGAGTTCGTCTGCCTGCTCGGCGCCTCCGGGTGCGGCAAGAGCACCCTGCTCGCGATGGTCGCGGGTCTCGACGAGCCGACGACGGGCACGATCGACCTCGGCGGCCGCCGGACGGCGGTGATGTTCCAGGACGCGAACCTGTTCCCCTGGCGGACGGTGCAGGGCAACATCGAGCTGGCCCTCCGGTTCTCCGGCGTGCCGAAGGCCGAGTGGGCCGGGCGGGTGCGGGAGCTGCTCGACGTCGTGCGGCTGCCCGGGGTGGAGCGGAAGCGGCCGCACCAGCTGTCCGGAGGGATGCGGCAGCGCGTCGCGCTGGCCCGCTCGCTCGCGCAGGACGCGGAGGTGCTGCTCATGGACGAGCCGTTCGCCGCGCTCGACGCGATCACACGCGACGCCCTCCACTGGGAGATCGAGCGGATCGCGGCGGAGCGGCGCCTCACGGTGCTCTTCGTCACCCACAACGTGCGGGAGGCCGCGCGGCTCGGCGACCGGGTCATCGTGATGCGCCCGTCGCCGGGCCGGATCGTGCACGAGGTCCCGATCGACCTCCCGCGGCCGCGACGCATGGACGACCCCGAGATCGCACGGCGCGCCGGCGCGCTGCACGACGAGCTCGATGCGCGGGCCGCTGAGGCACGATGGACCGTGTGATCGACCGGACCGCTGCGGACCCGCGCCCCCTCTCCGCCGAGCCGCAGCGGGGCGTCCGGCGGAGGGCCGCTCTCGGGCCGTTGCTGCGAGCCAAGGTGCTGCCACCGCTGACGGCGGTGGTGCTCGCGCTGGTGATCTGGGAGGTCCTCGTCCTCAGCGGGGTGCGGCCCGCCTACGTGCTGCCCTCGCCGCTCACCGTGTTCGGCACCCTGGGCCAGCTGCTGGCCGACCCGGTCTACCTCGGCGCGATCGGCGTCACCGTGACCCGCGGTGTCGTCGGCTACGCGATCGCGCTCGTGATCGGCACGGCGATCGGGCTCGCCGTCGCGCGCTTCCGGTTCGTGCGCGCCGCGATCGGCTCGCTGCTGACGGGGCTGCAGACGATGCCGTCGATCGCGTGGTTCCCGGTGTCGATCCTCCTGTTCGGGCTCACGGAGACCGCGATCGCGTTCGTCGTCGTGCTCGGCGCCGCGCCCTCCATCGCCAACGGGCTGATCGGCGGCGTCGACGAGGTGCCGCCGCCGCTCACCCGCACGGCGAAGAGCCTCGGCGCTCGGGGGATCGCGCTCTACACGCGCGTGATCGTGCCCGCGGCGTTCCCCGCGTACCTCGCCGGGCTGAAGCAGGGGTGGGCGTTCGCATGGCGGTCGCTGCTCGCGGGGGAGCTGCTCGTCGTCATCGGGCAGTCCGTGTCGCTCGGGCAGCGGCTCGACTTCTACCGGACCCTGTCGAACGCCCCGGCGCTGTTCGCGACCATGATCGTCATCCTCGTCATCGGCATGGTCGTCGACCAGGTGTTCTCCCGGATCACGAACGGGGTCTGGGCGCGGCGCGGCCTCGGGGCGCTGCGCGGCTGAGCCCGCCGGTAGGTTCGCCTGCGTGCAGGTGACCGCGAGGACCGACTACGCCGTCCGGGCGATGGTGCAGCTGTCGGCCGGCCCGGCCAGCCGCGGCGCGATCGCGACCGCGCAGGACATCCCGGCGAAGTTCCTCGAGTCGATCCTCCTGCGCCTCCGGGAGGGCGGTCTGCTCGTCGCGACCCGCGGCACCGCCGGCGGCTACACGCTCGCGCGGCGCGCGGACACGATCACGATCGCGGACGTCGTCCGGGCCGTCGACGGCCCGCTCGCCGCCGTGCGGACCCTGCCGCCGGAGGACACCGACTACCCCGAGCCCGCCACCGCGCTGCGCGACGTCTGGGTCGCGCTGCGCGCGGCCATGCGGCAGGTGCTCGAGGCGACGACCATCGGCGACGTCGCGCGCGGCGACCTGCCGGCCGCCGTCCGTGCCCTGATCGAGCCGGAGGAGGCCTGGGTCCGCCGCTGACCGGGCCTCAGGACGCCGGGACGGGGTCCCCGATCCCGATCCGCGCCAGCTGGAGGTTGTGGTCGCTGCCCTGGAACCGCGACTCCATCAGGCCGCCGGCTCCCGCGCGCACGACGTTCTGGTAGCTGACCAGGTGGGGCGAGCCCTTGATCATGATGTAGTCGATCCGGCTCGTCGGGTACGGGTGCTGCGCGACGTGCACCGGGTAGCCGGAGTCGACGCCGTCGGAGCCGTTCGTCGCGTTCGACGTGCTGTACCGGATGCCCGCGCGGTTCGTGACCGCGGCCGTGTCGACGTAGCCGGCGGCGATCAGCTGCAGGCTGCCGGCCGCCGAGTCGAGCGCGCCGTTCGCGTTGAAGTCGCCCATCACGAGGACTGGCAGGGACGTGCCGTCGGACTGCTTCGCCTTGCCGTCCATGTACCGGGCGATCGCCGCCGCCTCCTTCGACCGCAGCGCCCCGTTGCTGCCGGCCGGGAGGTGGATCGACACGGCGTAGAAGGAGCGCGCCGGCGCGTCCGCGGTCGCGACGGTGCTGAAGCGGGCCCACATGCCGGCCTCGTCGGTCGCGCCGGAGGGCCACGCGGACCCGAGCAGCGCCCGCGGGGAGAGGAAGCCCGAGTCCTGCACCGTGAGGGTGCTCGGGTTGTAGACGAGGGCCGAGTCGACGTACGCCGCCGCGGACTGCGCGTAGACCCACGCGTTCGCGTCGCTGCGGGCGAAGCGGTACGGCGTGGCCGCCGACGCGAGCTTCGACTCGAGCGTCTGGTACTGCTCCGTGCAGGGGGACGAGCCGCGGGGGTTCAGGCACTTCGAGTCGATGCGGGCGGTCGTCAGCTCCTGCAGCGCGAGCAGGTCCGGGTGCAGGTCCTCGATGTTCGCGACGACCTTCGGCAGCCGGGTCGACCAGCTGTTCTGGCGCGTGTTCGCCGTCGCGGTGATGCTCTGCACGTTCCAGGACGCGACCGAGAGGCCCGTGCTCGCGCCCGTGACGGGCGCGGCGCCGGCGAGCGACCAGGTGCCCGACGGGGTCAGGCGGTACTTGTCCGAGAGCGAGAACCGGAGGTGCTTGACCGGGTTCGCGCGGGTGGAGTTCGAGAGCACGACCTTCACGAACACGGCGTTGCCGGTGCCCGCACCGAGGACGCCGCGCAGCGAGGCGGGGATCGTCAGGACCGTCGAGCGGACCGCGGCGGGCATCCACCCGGTGGCGAAGTGGTGCACGGTCGTCATGCTGTCCGCGCCGGCGATCACCGCGGCGCTGCGCGCCTGCGTGCCGCCGGTCCAGGAGACCCGGATCCGGTTCGCACCGTCCGGCACGGCCCTGACGGAACGGATCGACGTCGGCACGTAGGGCACGGCGCGGGCGGAGGCGCGACCGCTCGACGCGGCGACGCCCTCGGCGGTGACGCGGACGGACACGACGGTGCGGTTCGCGACGGAGGGCAGCCGGACCGCGGTCGAGCGCGTCTTCAGCGTCCGGTTCGTCGCGGTGCCCTTGCCCCAGTGCACGACGTAGCCCGTCGCGCCGGCGACCGGGTTCCACGCGGCGGTGATCTGCCGGTCGCCGCCCACGACGGTCAGCGCGATGCCGGTCGCGGCGGACGCGGGTGCGGCGGCCGGGCCCGACGAGCGCCGCGGCGGCGAGCCCTGCGAGCGCGCCGACGGTGATCGCGGCGCGGACGGCCGTGCGGGTCGCCCTGCGCAGGCGGCGTGGAACGGATGAGCGCATGACGGTCCCCCCAGATCGGATGCAGCAGCTCGACCCTACGTGGCGGGTCCGCGGCGCGACGGCCCCAGAGTGGGTGTCGATCAGGCCGTTCCCTGCGCGACACGCGGGCGCGGGCGGCCGTTTTCCGTCGGCCGGAACGCCCGCGCGTGGTTGTCGACGCTCCGTCCCTCGATCGACGAGCGCTCGGGCGATCCAGCAGCGGAAGGTCGATCTCGGCCGAGCGCTCGGCGGCCTCGGCTCAGCAAGGTAGGTCCCGAGCGCGCCGTGCGGATGTGGGTCCTCCGGGGCCGGTGACCGTGGCTGGCTCAGTTCGTGACGCATCGCCCTCGCCGATGCGTCGGGAACTGAGGCCAGCACGCGCGGGACCGGATCGGTCCTGGACGTATCCCGACAGCTGATGCGTCGTGAATCGAGCCAGTGCGAGCGCCGCACCTCGGGCACCGTGCACGGGCGCTTCCGGCTCAAGCGGGCGTCCGTGGACGCCCGCCTTGTCCGGAATCGCCCGTGCTCTGCTCGCACGTTCCGCGGAATCCCTTGTCCGTGAACGAGCGCCCGTCAGCCGGTGGGGCCGAAGCGCTCCGTGCGGATGCGGTGCTCCGGGTGGCCGACGGCGACGAGGGCGTCCGCGATCGCCTCCACGAACCCGGTCGGGCCGCAGACGAAGACCGACGGATCCTCGGACGGCG
Organism: Melastoma dodecandrum; assembly: GCA_029817715.1. Taxonomy (NCBI): domain Eukaryota; kingdom Viridiplantae; phylum Streptophyta; class Magnoliopsida; order Myrtales; family Melastomataceae; genus Melastoma; species Melastoma dodecandrum. Next base: position 74,089 of record JARUPY010000076.1, read on the forward strand.
GCAGCACCAGCTCCCGCAGGTCGGCTCGGCCGAGCCGACGCGCCTCGAGCGCGCTGCCCTCCGGCACGCGCCGGGAGTACCGGAGGTCGATCCGGGCGCCCAGGTCCGCGAGGTGCGCCAGCTCCTCCCGGTAGTAGACGCGGTCGGGGTCGGTCACGCCGTACAGGAGGCGGAACGGGACCGGGCGCCCCGACGCCTCCCACGTTCGCAGCATCGACATGAGCGGCGCGACACCGGACCCGCCCGCGATCAGCTGGACCGGCTGCGGGTCTTCCGGGATGCCAGACGAGCCAGCCGCCGACCGGGCCGCGCACCTCGACCGGGTCGCCGATCTCGAGGTCGTCGACGAGGTACGGCGACACCTCGCCCTCCTCGAAGCGCTCGACGGTCACCTGGATCGGGTCCGCGGCAGCCGCGGAGGAGAGGGAGTACGAGCGCTGCGCGGTGTACCCGTCGGCCGCGGTCAGCCGGATGTCGACGTGCTGGCCGGCGAGCGCCGGGCCGAGCTCCGGGGCGCTGAACCGGAGGGTGCGGGCCGACGACGTCTCGTCGTGGTCGCCGACCAGCAGCGCGGGCACCCACCGGTTGCGGTCAGCGATAGCGCTCCTCCAGCCACGGGTCTGCGTGGTCGTGGTAGCCGAGGCTCTCCCAGAACCCGGGCTCGTCCCGCTCCATGAGCCGGAAGGAGTTGACCCACTTCGCGCTCTTCCAGAAGTACAGGTGCGGCACGAGCAGCCGGGCGGGGCCGCCGTGCTCCGGGGCCAGCGGCTTCCCGTCGAACTCGAACGCGATCCACGCCCGCCCGCCGACCAGGTCCGCCTTCGGCAGGTTCGTCGTGTAGCCGCCGTAGCTGCCGGCCATCACGTAGCCCGCGTCGGACGCGACGCCGTCGAGCAGCCGGTCGACGGAGACGCCCCGCCAGGTGGTGCCGAACTTCGACCAGGACGTGACGCAGTGGATGGCGGTGTCGATCGTCTCCGGTCCGAGGTCCATCAGGTCCTGCCACGACCACTGGTGCCGCGCGCCCGCCTCGGTGGTCAGGGTGAAGCGCCAGTCGTCGAGCCGGACGCGCTGCGTCGGGCCGGCGGAGAGCACCGGGAACCCGTGCTCCTCGTACTGCCCGGGCGGCAGACCGGGGTTCGTGCTGCGCCGGCGACCGCGGAAGCCGGGGGAGAAGACCGCCATGCGTTCATGGTTCCACGCAGGCACCCTCCGCCGCTGTGCGAGATTGGACGGGTGACGGCGGTGAACATCGGGATGGTCCGGCCGTCGCGCGCGCCCGTCGACACCGCCGACCGGCCCGGCGTCGCCGAGCTCGTGGACCGGTTCGGCAGGACGGGGCGGGACCTGCGGGTGTCCGTCACGGAGAAGTGCTCGCTGCGCTGCACCTACTGCATGCCGGAGGAGGGCCTGCCCGCGATCCCGCGCCGCGACCTCCTGACACCGGCGGAGATCGGCCGGCTGGTCGGCATCGCCGCGCGCGACCTCGGGGTGCGGGAGGTGCGGTTCACCGGCGGCGAGCCGCTCATGCGGGCGGACCTCGCCGAGATCCTCGCCGCGACGCGCGCCGCCGCGCCGGGGCTGCCGATGGCGATGACGACGAACGGGATCGGGCTCGACAAGCGGCTGCCCGAGCTGCTCGCTGCGGGGCTCGACCGCGTGAACATCTCGCTCGACACCGTCGACCGGGAGCACTTCGCGCGGCTCACCCGCCGCGACCGGCTGCCCGCGGTGCTCGCCGGGATCGCCGCCGCACGCGCGGCCGGGCTCGACCCGGTGAAGGTGAACGCGGTGCTGATGCGGGAGACGGTCGGCAACGCGGCGGACCTGCTCGCGTGGGCGGTCGACGCGGGGGTGCACCTCCGGTTCATCGAGCAGATGCCGCTCGACGCGGACGGGGTGTGGTCGCGGGACGCGCTCGTGCCCGCGGCGGAGCTGCTCGCCGCGCTCGGGTCGCGCTTCGCGCTGGAGCCGATCGGGCGGGACGACCCGTCCGCGCCCGCCGAGCTGTGGCGGGTCGCGGGGACCGACGCGACGGTCGGCGTGATCGCCTCCGTCACCCGGTCGTTCTGCCGCGACTGCGACCGGACCCGGCTCACCGCCGAGGGGTCGGTGCGCTCCTGCCTGTTCGGCGACGACGAGACGCCGCTCGCGCCGCTGCTGCGCGGCGGCGCGGACGACGCCGCGATCGCGACGGCGTGGCGGGCGGCGATGTGGGGCAAGCAGGAGAGCCACGGCATGGACCGCGCGTCGTTCCGCCGCCCGATCCGGTCCATGGGGGCGATCGGTGGCTGAGGTGCTGGTCCGGTACTTCGCGGCGGCGGCGGAGGCGGCCGGGCGCGAGGAGGAGCGGGTCGACGTCGAGCCGACGGCCGGCGCCCTCCGGACCCTCCTGGCCGAGCGCTACGGCGCCGCGATGGCGCGGATCCTCGAGGCGGGCTCGCTGCTCGTCGACGGCACGGTCACCCGCGACCCGGCCCGCCCCCTCCTGCGGCAGGTCGACGTGCTCCCGCCCTTCGCCGGCGGCTGACCTCGCCGCTCCGCAGATCTCGCCGTTCCGCAGAAATCCGCCGACACGCCGTTGGAGGGCGACCGGAGGCGGCGTGTCGGCCGAGAAATGCGGAACGGCGAACCCTAGAGGCCGACCCACTCCGTGGTGCCGTCGGGGGAGTGCTGGCGCTTCCAGATCGGGATCTCCGCCTTGATCGCGTCGATCAGGGCCGAGCAGGTCGCGAACGCCTCCGCGCGGTGCGGTGCGGCGACCGCCGCGACGAGCGCCACGTCCCCGATCCCGAGGGTGCCGACGCGGTGCACCGCCGCGACGACGAGGCCGCCGGCGACCCGCTCGCACGTCGCCCGGAGGAACGCGGCCGCGTCCGGGTGCGCGGAGTAGTCGAGCCGGGTCACCGCGTGCCCCGAGTCGTGGTCCCGGATCACGCCCTTGAACACGACCACGGCGCCGTCCGCGCGGGACAGCACGGCCGCCTCCACCGCGGCGGCGTCGATCGGCTCGGTGGTGACCTCCGCGAGCGCGACGGTCATGACTGGTGGGCGCCGAGCTCGTGGTCCGCCTCGCCGCGGACCTGGTGCCGGAGGTGCGGGCAGCAGGTCGGCGAGCACGGGCCAGCCCGTCCGTGACGCCGCCCGTCGACCCCGGCAGGTTCACCACGACGGTGCGGTCCGCGAGACCGGCGATCCCGCGCCCGAGCGCCGCGGTCGGCGTGCCCGCGCGCGCCCGGAGGGCCTCCGCGATCCCCGGCAGCGGCCGGTCCAGCACCGCGGCGGTCGCCTCCGGGGTCCGGTCGGTCGGGCTCGGACCGGTGCCGCCGGTCGTGATCAGCACCTCCGGGCCGCCCGCGAGCGCGGCGCGCAGCCCGGCCGCGACCTCCGCGTCGGCGACGATCGACGCCTCCGGGGTCTCGAGGCCCTGCTCGCGCAGCCACGCGACGATCCGGGCGCCCGTCGTGTCCTCGCGGGCGCCGGTCGCCGCGCCCGTGGAGACGACGAGGACCCGCCCGCCGCCGTGGCGGACGGGCTCGGGCGCGTGCTGCACCTGGTCGCGGGTCCACCTGCCGTGCTTCCCGCCGGTCTTCTCGACCAGCTGCACGTCCGTCATCGTCGCGCCGGGATCGACGGCCTTCACCATGTCGTGCAGCGTCAGGCCCGCGATCGTGACCGCGGTGAGCGCCTCCATCTCGACGCCGGTGCGGCCGGTCGTGGTGACGCGGGCCTCGATCACGACCGTGTCGCCCTCCGGCCGCAGCTCCACGGTCACCGCGTCGATCGGCAGCGGGTGGCAGAGCGGGATCAGGTCGCTCGTGCGCTTCGCCCCCGCGATGCCCGCGATCCGCGCGGTCGTCAGCGCGTCCGCCTTCGGCAGGCCGTCGGCGATCAGGAGGCGCACGACCTCGGCGGTCGTCACCATCCGGCCACGGGCGAGGGCCTCGCGGCGCGTCACCGCCTTCTCGCCGACGTCGATCATGCGGGCGCGGCCCTGGTCGTCGAGGTGCGTCAGAGCCATGCGACCATTCTCGCCGCCGCGATCAGAGCGGGAGGACCGAGACCGTGCTCCCCGCACCGACGAAGTCCGCGTCCTCGGGCACGTCGATGAGCACGTCCGCTCCGGCCATCGCGACGACCAGGTGCGACCCGGGACCGCCGACCGGGTACACCGACCCGTCCGTGACGACGCCGCGCAGCCACTGCCGCTTCCCCTTCGGCGAGTGGACCGCGGCCGCGAGCGTCATCGACACCGCGGGGATCGGCGGCAGCCCGACGGCGGCGCGCAGCAGCGGCCGCACGAACACGGTGAAGGACACCTGCGCGGACACGGGGTTCCCCGGGAGGCACACGATCGGCACCCCGCGGACGGACGCGGAGCCCTGAGGCCCGCCCGGCTGCATCGCGATCTCGGTGACGTCCGCGCCGAGCGGCTCCAGCACCTGCCGAACCACCTCGAAGTCGCCCTTGGAGACGCCGCCGGCGGTGAGCACGAGGTCCGCCGCGCCGATCGCCCGCTGCAGCGCCTTCTCGAACGCCGCCGGGTCGTCGGGCGTGAGGTCGACGAGCACCGCCTCCGCGCCGGCCTCCTCGGCGAGCGCGGCGAGCGTCACGCCGTTCACGTCGTGCACCTGGCCGAGCGCGAGCGGCGTGCCCGGCGGCACGACCTCGGCGCCCGTCGCGATCACGGCGACGCGCGGGCGTCGGCGCACCGCGACCTCCGCGACGCCGGCGGCGGCCGCCGCCGCGATGTGCCGCGGGGCGAGGTGCGTGTACGCGGGCACGACGACGGTGCCGGGCAGCGCGTCGCTGCCCGCCTCCCGCACGAACGCGCCCGCCTCGACGGGGCGCACGATGCGGACGCCGCCGTCCTCCTCCGCCGTCTGCTCGACGGGGACGACGCAGTCGGCGCCCTCCGGCACCGGGGCGCCGGTCATCACCTTCAGGAGGTGCCCGGGCGCGAGCGCCACCGCGGTCGTCGCGGCCGCCGGGACGACACCGTCGACGGGCAGCACCACGGGCGTGCGGCGGATGTCCGCGTACCGGGCGGCGTAGCCGTCCATCTGCGCGTTCCGGAACGGCGGGAGGGGCCCGAGGGTCGTGACGGGCTCGGAGGTCGTGCGGCCGAGCGCCGCGGCGAGCGGCACGGTCTCCGTCTCGTGCCGGGCGAGCGTCAGGCCGACGAGCGCGGCGATGCGACCCGCGTGCTCCTCGACGGTGCGGCGGCGGGCCACGGCTCAGTACCTCGGGACGTCGCTGTCGACGGTGCGGCTCCAGCCGTCGATCCCGCCGGCCATCGAGCGCACCTGCAGCCCGGCCGCGGCCAGCTGCCGGGCCGCGTGCATGCTCCGGACGCCGCCGTGGCAGTAGGCGATCACCGGCTTGGTGGCGTCGAGCTCGCCCACGCGGTCCGCGATCTGGCCGAGCGGGATGAGCACGGCGCCGGGCAGCGACGCGACCTCCGCCTCCCACGGCTCCCGCACGTCGAGCAGGGTGGAGTCGGCCCCGTTCTCCAGCAGCTCGGCCGTCTCGGCCGGTGAGATCTCCTCGATGTCCGCCATGGTCCCCTCTTCCTGCGCGTCGTCGTGCACGGTCGTGCCCTGGTCGTCAGCCGCACCGTACGCGATCTCCCGCACCGTCGCGCTCGCCGCGTCGATCACCTGCACCCGGCCGATCAGGGGGCGGCCGATCCCCGTCAGCAGCTTGATCGCCTCCGTCGCCATCGCCCCGCCGACCGTCGTGCACAGGCTCGGCAGCACCCCGACGGTCTCGCAGGTGTCCAACGTGGTCGGATCGGGGCGGCGGGGGAAGAGGTCCCGCCAGCGCGGCCCCGCCGGCGCGGCGACCCCGACCTGCCCGGTGAAACCGATCGCGGAGCCCCACACGAGCGGGACGCCGGCCGCCGCGCACGCGTCGTCGAGCGCGTACCGCGCGTCGGGGTCGTCCGTGCCGTCGACCACGAGCGTCGCGCCCCGCACGACCTCGGCCGCGTTCGCGGCCGTCACGCGCCGCCGGAGGGGCGTCGCACCCGTGCGGGCCGCCGCGACCTCGACCTTGGGGCGCCCGACGTCCTCCGGGCCGTAGAGCGTCTGGCGGTGGAGGTTCGTCGGCTCCACCACGTCGTCGTCGACGACGACGAGCTCGCCGATCCCGGCAGCGGCGAGCACCGGCAGCACGGCGCAGCCGAGCCCTCCGGCTCCGACGACCAGCACCCGCGCGGCCGCGAGCCGCGCCTGGCCCGCGGCACCGAAGCCGGGCAGCAGGACCTGCCGGGCGAAGCGCGGATCGGGCACGCCACGATCCAACCACCGGCGCCCTGTCGCCGCGGATGCGGCCGATAGGCTTGGATTCGCACGCGGATGCGGGAGGAGCAGGAGTGGTCGGGTCGATCAAGGTCACCGATGCGGCAGCGCTGCTCGGGGTGAGCGACGACACGCTGCGCCGCTGGAGCGACTCCGGACGCATCGCGATCGACCGCTCGACGTCGCCCGCGACCATCGACGGCGCCGCGCTCGCCGCGCTCGCGACGCAGATCGCGGCGGAGTCCCCGCTCGGCCGGCTGCTGCCGCCCGAGGGCACGTCCTCCGCCAGGAACCGGGTGACGGGCATCGTCACCCGGGTGCTGCGCGACACCGTCATGGCGCAGGTCGAGCTGCAGGCCGGGCCGTTCCGCTTCGTCTCGCTGATGAGTCGCGAAGCAGCGGACGAGCTGCGCCTCGAGCCCGGTGTCATCGCCACCGCCGCCGTGAAAGCCACGACTGTCGTGATCGAACACGCCGACCTGAAGTGAGCACCCCCGTGAACCGACGCCTCCTGACCGCCGCGGCAGCCGCCTCCGTGACGGCGCTCGCCCTCGCGGGCTGCGCGCAGGACCTGCCCGCGGCGACCGCCTCGTCCAGCAGCGCCTCGGCGTCGGGTGCGCTCAGCGGATCGATCACCGTCGACGCGGCCGCGAGCCTGAACCAGGTGTTCCCGGCGCTCGCGACGTCGTTCGAGGCGGCGAACCCCGGCACGACCGTCACGTTCAACTTCGGCGGCAGCTCGGCGCTCGCCGCGTCGATCGTCTCCGGCGCCCCGGTCGACGTGTTCGCGGCCGCCAGCTCGAAGACGATGCAGACCGTGCAGGACGCGTCGCTCACCGCCGCCGCCCCGGTCGTGATCGCTCGGAACAAGCTCGAGATCGCGGTGCCGCCCGGGAACCCGGGCAGGATCTCCGGGCTGTCCGACTTCGCGAACGCCGCCAGGACGATCGTCGTCTGCGCGAAGGAGGTGCCGTGCGGCGCCGCCGCGCAGCAGGTCTTCTCCCTCGCGAGGGATCACCGCGAAACCGACAGCTACGAGCCCGACGTGACGAGCGTGCTCACGAAGGTGGAGCAGAACGCGGCCGACGCCGGCCTTGTCTACGTGACCGACGTGCTCGCCGCCGGGGCGAAGGTCGACGGGATCGGGTTCACCGAGGCGAACCAGGCGATCACCGCGTACCCGATCGCCGCGATCAAGGGATCGAAGCACTCGGCGCTCGCGGACGCGTGGGTCGCGTACGTGCAGGCGCACGAGGCCGAGCTGCAGGCGGCCGGCTTCCTTGCGCCGTAGTCATCGGGCCGGATCCGGAGGGATGCGGGTCGGATCCGGCCAGCGCCCCTCCGGACCCGCCGCATCCCGGGCATGAGCCGTCGTCGCGACCCGCTCGCGAGGATCCCGCGCGCGGTCCGGATCCCCGCCGCCGTCGCGCTCGTCCTGCTGGTCGGGCCGCTCGTGGCGCTGCTCGTCCGCGCCCCGTGGACGCACCTGCCGGCGCTGCTCGCCGGGACGACCGTGCTGCCCGCGCTCGGGCTCTCGCTCGGCACGGCGGCGGCCTCGACCGGGCTCAGCGTGCTGCTGGGCGTGCCGCTCGCCGTGGTGCTCGCCGGTGCGGACGCCTGGCCCGCACCGCTCCGGAGGCTCGTCCGCGCCCTCGTGACCACCCCGCTCGTGCTGCCGCCGGTCGTCGGCGGCATCGCGCTGCTCCTGCTGCTCGGCCGCGTCGGGCTGCTGGGCGGTCCGGTCTACTCGCTGACCGGGTTCCAGGTGCCGTTCACCACGGGGGCGGTGATCATCGCGCAGACGTTCGTCGGGCTGCCGTTCCTCGTGCTCGGGGTGGAGGGCGCGCTCCGCGGCGTCGATCGGCGGTTCGCGATCGCCGCGACGACGCTCGGGGCCGGCCCGTGGACGCGGTTCGTGCGCGTCACGCTCCCGCTCGCGGCGCCCGGCGTCGCGGCGGGCGCCGTGCTCTCGTTCGCCCGCGCGATCGGCGAGTTCGGGGCGACCGTGACGTTCGCGGGCAGCCTGCCGGGCGTCACGCAGACCCTCCCGATCGCCGCCTACCTCGCGCTGACCACGGATCCGGAGGCGGCGATCGCGATCTCGGTGGTGCTCATGGTCGTGGCGGTCGCCGTGCTCGTGTCGCTGCGCGACCACTGGCTGCGCGGGCTCGGCCGGTGAGCGGCCTCGACGCGCACCTCCGCGTCGACCGCGGCGCCTTCGCGCTCGACGCGTCGATCGCGGTGCCGACCGGGCGGGGCGTCGCGCTGATGGGCCGCAACGGTGCCGGCAAGTCCACCGCCGTCGCCGCGATCGCCGGCCTCGAACCGCTCGACGGCGGTCGGGTCGTGGTCGACGACGAGGTGCTGGAGGACGTCGAGGCGGGCGTCGCCGTGCCCGCCGAGCGCCGCCCGGTCGGCGTCGTCCAGCAGCAGGCCGCACTGTTCCCGCACCTGAGCGTGCGGGACAACGTCGCGTTCGGCCTCCGGACGCAGGGGCTGCCGCGCGGTCGTGCGCGGCAGCGCGCGGACGAACTGCTGGAGGCGGCCGGGCTCGCCGGGTTCCGCGACCGGCGCCCCGCCGCGCTCTCCGGCGGGCAGGCCGCACGCGTGGCGCTGGTCCGCACGCTCGCCCGCGAGCCGCGGCACGTGCTGCTCGACGAGCCGCTCGCGGCGATCGACGCGGAGCTGCGACCGGCCCTCCGGGACGCGATCCGGGAGCAGCTGGCCGCGTTCGCCGGGTCGGCGCTGCTCGTGACCCACGACGTGCGCGACGCGGAGGTGCTCGCCGACGAGGTGATCGTGCTCGACGCGGGCCGGGTCATCCAGCGCGGCCCGGTGTCGGAGCTGCGCGCGGCGCCCGCCGCCCCGATCGTCGCGAGCCTTCTGGCCGGCGCCGTCTCCTGACTCTCCGTTTTGTAGGACGCGACGTCCTACAAAACGGAGAGTGGTGCCGCGCGGCTCGATCGGGTCGGGCTCGCACGCCTGCGCCCGATCGCCGGGCGGTATCGGCTCGGGCGCGTCCGCGGACGCCGCCCGAGCCGGAAGCGCCCGGGATCGCCTCCGGCGCGGCTCGCGCGACGCCGCGTCGGGCTCCGGGATCAGTCGTCGAGGGTTTCGCCCGGCTTCAGGGGGAAGTACTCGCCGCCCGTCGCCTTCAGGACGTCGCTGTAGCGCGCGTGGACGAGGCCGATCCCCGCGGCGGAGAGCACCCCGTCGTGCGTGGGGAACGTGCGCCTCGCATGGATCTGCGCCACGAAGTCCATGCCCTCCGAGATCTTCATCCAGGGGGCGCCGGCGGGCGCGGCCAGCGTGTCGATCGCGACGCCGACCGGCACGGTGAACGAGTCGCCCGGGTAGTACAGCGTGTCGTTCACGAGCACCCCGACGTTGTCGATGATCGGGATCGAGGGGTGGATGATCGCGTGGTTGCCGCCGAAGAACCGGAGGGTCCAGCCCGCGACCTCCACCGTCTGGAACGGCACGACCGTGACGACGTCGACGTCCGCCGCCGCCTTCGCGACCCCCGCGGGCCCGTAGATCGGCACGCCGGGGTTCACGGACCGGAGGCGCTGCAGCTGGTCGGCGGTCCAGTGGTCCGCGTGCTCGTGCGTGATGACGATCGCGTCGACGTCTGTCAGGTCGAGGATCGGGTTCGTGAGGCCGCCCGGGTCGATCACGAGGCGGCGTCCCGCCTCCTCCAGGATCAGCGCGGCATGCTCGAGCTTGGTGATGCGCATGGGGCGAGCCAACCACCGGCCCGCCGTACGTCCGCCGTGGACGGGCGCTGAGCGGGGGAGCGGTGGCGGCGTCGGGTACGGAGGGGCGCCGCTCCCGCACGCGCCTCCGGTTCCACCGCGTGCTCGACTGGATCTGGCCGGCGCTGCCGACCTCGTGGGCGGAGGTGCCCGCGCGCCTCCGGCCCGCGGCGACGCAGATCGCGCGGCTGACCGTCGCCGCGGTGATCGCGTACGTGATCGCGGACCTCGTCTCGCCGGGGATCCTCGACCTGACGGCGCCGCTGACCGCGCTGCTCGTCGTGCAGGCGTCGACCGTCGGCACGCTCCTCATGGGGCTGGTGCGGGTCGGCGCGGTGCTCACCGGCGTGCTCGTGGCGGTGCTCGTGACGACGTGGACGGGCCTGTCGTGGTGGAGCCTCGCGCTCGTCATCGCCCTGTCGCTCGTGCTCGCGAAGGTGTTCCGGCTCGGGGACCAGTCGCTGGAGACGCCGATCAGCGCGATGCTGATCCTCGCGGTCGCGCGCCCGGAGGTGGGTGCGGAGGTCCGTCTCGTGAACACCCTGATCGGCACGGTCGTCGGCATCGCGTTCTCCCTGGTCGTGCCGGTCGCGATCCCGAACGCGCAGGCGGGGGAGGCGGTGCGCCGCGTCGCCCGGTCGCAGGCGGCGCTGCTCAGCGAGGTCGCGCAGGCGCTGGGCAGCCGCCCGCCCGCGCGGGAGGAGCTGGCCGCGTGGCTCGACTGGACCGGCCAGCTCGCGCGGGACACCGCGGAGGCGCAGGACGCGGTCCGCGAGGTCGAGCAGACGCGGGTGCTCAACCCGCTCGCGCTGACGACCGACGCGGTGCATCCGGCGCTCCGCGGCGCGCTCGAGCGGCTGGAGCGCTGCCTCGCCGCGGAGCGGGCGCTGCTCGTCGTGCTGTCGCGGTCCGCGCCAGGCGACGTCACGGGCGACGACCCGGCCGCGGCCGAGCTGCGGCGCGCGTTCGCGGTCGCCCTCGACGACGCGGCGAGCGGCCTCCGCGCGTTCGGCGAACTGGTCGGCGCGGAGCACGACGGGAACGAGCCCGATCGGGCGCTCGCCCGAGAGCGCACGCTCGACGCGGTCGGCGAGGCGCGCGCCGTGCTGACCGAGCTGACCCTTCTGGACCTGGATCCACGCCAGCGTCCGGACCTCTGGATGCTGCAGGGATCGGTGCTCGCGAGCGTCGACCACGTGCTCGAGCAGCTGGACCTGGAGCGGGAGGCGCCCGTGCACCTCCTGCGCGGCGACGTGACCGAGGCCATCGCGATCGCCCGCCCCTCGGGGGTCGTCCGGTTCCGGAGGCGCTGGCGCCGTCTCTTCCGCCGCCGTCGCCGTTAGCCCCGCTACGGGGGCCCTCCGCGGCGATCGGGGCCCGGCGCCGCGCCCCATCAGCCGCGCAGGGCCCCGCAGCGTCGGTTCGAGACGGGCCGACTCGTGTGGCATACTTGCTGACCGCTGCGCTGGTGCGCGGCATGCGGCCCCATCGTTTAGCGGCCTAGGACGTCGCCCTCTCACGGCGGTAACGCGGGTTCAAATCCCGCTGGGGTCACGCAACACAGAACCCCCGGTCATCCGGGGGTTCTGTTGTCTCTGCGATCAGTCCGCCCCACCGCTCGAGCGCTGGCTTTCCCGCACTTTGCCCACATCCGAGCGCAGCGCCGCGTGATCGAGGGCAACGGCAACCGCATCCAGGTCATCGTCCACGAGATCGGCGTATCGATCCAGCGTCATCGCGGCCGACGCATGGCCGAGCATTCGCTGCCCCGCAGGCTGAGGTCGACCCGGTTCGGGGAGGAGAACGGTCTGCACTGTGACCTCGGGTGTGTCCGCTGCCATCCTCGACGTCCCGCCAGCGGTCGACCATCGATGCTTCGTGGCCGAGGTCGGCGGACGATGGTGCGGACCGGGTGTCTCGCGCTGACGGATCTGGTGCCGAGTCCGCGAGCGACGAACCGTCGACGTCCGGAACACCGCGGTGTTCGGCGAGTCGCGTTGGCGCTCGTCGTTCCGTCCGAGGTCCATGGTCTGCGCCCACCTGGGTGCCGTTCGCGGCGTCGTCAGGCGGGGTGTGCTCGGAGCGTCGTACGCCGCACCGAGGGCTCGGTCATCTGCCGCATACCCGGAGTCGCCGCCGTCATGGATGAGCGTTCCGCCGTCACGAGGCGCGCTCCAGGTCAGGGGAGCAGCTGGGTCAGACGTCGCGCGTTGCGGACTGCGTTGCCGTCCCCGTCGTTGTTGAAGTAGGCGTACACCTCGTGACCGGCGGCCTCCCACTCGCGGATCCCGTCCGCCCACCAGCGCAGGTCGTCATCGGAGTACGAGCCGGCGTAGAGCGAGCCGTGATCCGGTCCGTGCAGGCGCAGGTACACGCGCCGGGCGGTCGTCCGCAGGATGCAGGGAAGGTCGGCGCCGCTCATGACGCAGTACGTCGCGCCGTGCCGCTCGAGCAGCTGGAAGATCTCCTCGGTCGACCATGAGGCGTGCCGGAACTCGACTGCGACGGGGATGTCGTCACGCAGCGACCCGAGGAACCAGTCGAGCCGTGCGTCGTCACGCTCGTGCGCGGGGTGCAGCTGCACGAGCAACACCGCGTGCTTCGGGTGCAATGCGTCCCAGCCGTCAGTGATGCGCGCGGCCCAGACCTCGGGTTCGAGCAGCCGTTTTGCGTGCGTGAGTCCGCGCGGCGCCTTCACGGACATCAGGAACCCCTCCGGCAGGCGGTCACGCCAAGAAGCGAAGGTCCGCACAGACGGCCACCGGTAGAAGCTCGCGTTCAGCTCGACTGTCGGGAACGCGTCCGAATAGACCGCCAGTCGGCGCCGAGGATCGAGGCCAGGCGGATACAGGACGTCATTCCAGTGGTCGTAGGACCAGCCAGAGGTCCCGATGTGCGCCATCCTGGAAGCATCGCGCAGCTCCCTGCTCGCTTTGGGTTGGCATCGAACCCTCCGGGGCGCCGCCTACCAACAAAGCCGACATCTGCTCGCGGTGTGTGGTTTGCCCGTCGCGGCACGTAACCCCGAACCATTTCAGCAGGGGCCAGAGGTACCGACCGCTGGAGTGCCCTTCCGCCCGCCGTCCCTGCCTGAAGGCGATACTGCCGCACTCGCTCAGCGGTCAACCGAACCCCCGGCGGCCCCCGTACGAGCCCGACGCTTGCGGGCTGTACTCGGTTCCGGCCCCGTCCGGTGCCGTTAAGTTGCAACCGTGACGACAGACCCCGCAGTGTCCGAGGTGAAGCGGCTGGCCGGGTGGCTCCCTGACCAGGACCGGCTCGAGGATTGGCTGCAGCGCCACCGAGAGCGGACGCACGCCCATGAGGAGATCGTGCTCCATCCGTCGATCCAGCGGTTCCGGGACCTGGTCGAGGGCGACGCGATACTCCACATGTACGCGGAGCGCATGGTGCGCGAGGCGCCGCAGGGCAAGCAGTACAGCAAGCGGCCCATCGAGTCCTGGTCCGAGTTGCTGCTCCTGATGAACGAGGTGCTGACGATCGCGCCCGAGTTCGGCGACTCGATGGCGGCGACGCCGCTCGGCGCCGTTCTCGACTGGCCGAGTGCCACCACGTCCGGGTTCGCGTTCTTCCGCGACACCCGCGTGAACGCCGCGCTGCACGACATCCTGACGGCGTGGTGCGAGTTCCTCGATGGTCCGGACTCGCGGTACGTGCTCAACACGTCCCCGACTGGTTGGCTGTCCGAGAGCGCACGGGAGACGATCGGGCTCGACCAGTTCGAGTACGACCCCGACGCCGAGTACCTCGGGTTCCGCTCCTGGAACGACTTCTTCACCCGGCGACTGCGACCCGGCGCGCGACCCGTCGCCGCGCCGGAGGACGACGGGGTCATCGTCAACGCGTGCGAGTCACGCCCGTACGCGGTCGCGACGGCTGCTCGCCTGCACGACCGGTACTGGCTGAAAGGTCAGCCGTACTCGCTGAGCGACATGCTCGCTGGAGACCCGTCGATCGAGGCCTTCGTCGGCGGCACGGTGTACCAGGCGTTCCTCAGTGCCGATAACTATCACCGCTGGCACAGCCCCGTCGCGGGCACGGTCATCCGAGCGTTCGTCAAGCCGGGCACGTTCTTCTCCGAGGCCGACTCCACCGGTGCGGAGGCCGTCGAGCCGACCGACTCACAGGGGTACCTCGCGCACGTAGCGACCCGGGCGATCATCGTCCTCGACGCCGACGACCCGGCGATCGGCCTCGTGGCGGTCGTCCCCGTCGGGATGGTGGAGGTGTCCTCCTGCCGCATCCGCCCCGAGCTGCAGCCGGGCTATCACCTTGCCAAGGGCGAAGAGCTCGGGCACTTCCAGTTCGGCGGCTCGACCCACTGCGTGGTCTTCCGGCCGGGCGTGCTCGAAGCGATCGCACTCGACGCGATCCCGCAGCCGAACGACCCTGAGCAGTCGGTGAAGCCTGTGAACAGCCTGCTCGCGCACGTCCGGCGAAAGCTGACCGCCGGAGGTCCGCCGGCGTGGTTCGAACAACTGCCAGCATCACCTCCGCCCCTGGTGTACACGCGGGCTGAATCGATGTCTCGCTTGGCTGATCGTTCTACCAACCGAGCTGGCGCGCTACATTCAGAAACAGGGCGAGCACCCATTCCCCATGGTGCAACGGCAGCTGCTCGAGCGGTGGGTCGGCAATGGCGCGATCGCACCGCTGTTCCGAGCCGGGTCAGGAGGAATCGAGCGCTTGCCCAACGACTGGTACGTCTACGCGAACCGAGAGTTGCGACGTCTTTCTTGAAGGGCCGCCGACAAGCCGGGGTACTGCTGGCTGGCAGGGTGTGGAGGAACGTGCGGTTCGATTTCGTCTCTCGGACGGTCGTGCGCCGGGTGGGCTCATTTCCACTGTTGAGGTCGCAGGAATCGTGGTGGCGATGGAGGCGTCGTACCTGACGGATGCGCTCGGCGACCTGCTCGGTTCATTGATGCTGTTGGTGAACGGGAGCCCGGTCGCCCAGTGTGAGTGGACACGCAGGAGCCGGGCGGCTGGAGGTGGAGTTTCATTCGGTGCTCCAGAGGCGGAGGTTGACCTCAGGATCGCGTTCAAAGCCGATGCGTTCACTCAGCTGTAGATGCCGGATGACCCTGGCGAGGTGGTTGTCGACTCACGACTCACGCTCAGGGAGGTCGCTGCGCGATCGTGGCTGGTTCACGGCGGTGCCTGAGCGCGATCGGCGCTCCAGCTTCGCAACCGCAATGGCGTGAACACCCTTTCCCGAGGCTCCAGCTCGAGGCAGTCGAGGGGTGGTTGAACACCGGCGCGGTTTGCCCCACTCATTGCACGGGAGTGATTGCACCCCGAGGATCGACGCGCCTCGGAATGAGGCTTCTGAGATCAGTGAGTTCGTGATTACGCGGAGTCGGACACCTGCAGCGAGATGCGGACGGTCGGCTTCGGGAGCGTCAGGGTTCGCTTGGCGCCGGGGAGGTAGTAATGCGATGCCTCTCGACAGTGGTCGGATGTGGACGGTGCGGTATTCCCCTGCTCCTTGGCTGTGCCAGTCGTCACCCTTGAGGGTGAAAGCCCCGTGCGGTAAGTGTTCGTGCGGCGTGGTTCATCACGGTGGCCGGCGAGCTCGCCGTGAGGAGGGTCAATGTTTGGGTGTTTGTGTCGGAGAAGTTGTTGCTGCCGGCGTAATCCTCGACCGTGACCTGTGCCCCAGGTGCGCATCTGTAGTTGATCGGCCAGTAGTCGAGCCGGGGTCGCGACTGCTTTTGGGCTGGCTGCAGCCAGTTAACGCTGCGGCCGCGAGGTACAGCGGCGAGCAGTAGGGCTCGTCTAGTGAAGCGGTCGCGCATTGTGGAGGAGCTTCCGAGCGAGGCTGGTTGATTCGTCGTGGTGGGACTGGTGCAGGTTCGGTTGACTCCTGATCTGTGGTGGCGCGTGGCGCCGCTGCGGGAAGGATGGCATCCGTGCCGAAGCCGTATCCGGAGGAGTTCCGACGTGATGTCGTTCGCGATCGTGAGGCGTGGCGAGGCCAGCCATGAGCAGATCGCGAAGGACTTCGGGATCTCGGTCGACAGTGCGTCGCGAACTGGCTCCGCCGCCGCCGACGTCGACGAGGGAGTCAAGCCCTGGCGTGACCTCGACCGAGGCGACCGAGATCCGGGAAGCTGAAGCGCCGGAACCGGCTCCTCGAGCAGGAGGCCGAGGTGATGCGTCGGGCCCTGGCGTACTTCGCCGCAAGGGAGGGCCCGCAGCCCAAAATGAGCTACCCGCTGGTCTTGACCTTGCCGCCTGACGGGGTCCCCGTCGCGGTGACCTGCGGGTACTCGGCTTTCAGCAAGCAGGCGTTCTTCCAGTGGCGAGCCGACCCGGTCTCCAAGCGGGACTGGGACGACGCCCATCTCACCAACGCCGCGCTCGACGCCCATCACGATGATCCGCCGTTCGGGTACCGGTTCATCGGCCGACGAGGTCCGCGCCGCGGGCCTGTCGGCGTCGGGATCGGCGGATCTGGCGGCTGTGCTCCCAGCAGCGGATCTGGTCCGTGTTCGCCAAGAAGCGCGGCATGAACCGCAAGGCTGGCCCCGCCGGTCCACGACGACCGCGTCAAGCGGGTGTTCGAGGCGCCGGACATCGACAAGCTGTGGCTGACCGACATCACCGAGCACCCGACGGCCGAGGGCAAGCTCTACCTCTGCGCCGTGAAGGGACGTGTGCTCGAAACGGATCGTCGGGTACTCGATCAGCGACCGGATGAAAGCGTCCCTCGCTGTCAACGCGCTTCGGATGGCTGTCGACCGCCGCGACCCGGTCCGAACCGTGGTGCACTCCGACCGGGGCAGCCAGTTCCGTTCCAAGAAGTACGTCCGCGCGCTCAAACAGGCCGGGCTCCGCGGATCGATGGGCCGAGTCGGCGCCTGCGCCGACAATGCCGCGATGGAATCGTTCTTCGCGCTCCTGCAGAAGAACGTCCTCGACCGCAAGAAATGGGCCAACCCGTCAAGAGCTCCGACTCGCGATCGTGACCTGGATCGAACGGGACCTACCACCGACGCCGCCGCCAAGCAGCCCTCGGACGACTGACCCCGATCGAGTTCGAGACCATACTCAGAGCACAGGACGCCCCCGCGGCCTAAACCCAACGAGTCAACGAACCCTGCAGCAGTCCCTTGAACGCATTCGACACCCGCTTCGACGGCCGGCTCAGCAGCCCGCGCGGCTGAACCATTTCAAACCACAACCAGAGATACACCGTTAACTTGACAGACCCGCTTGCCGTCTCGACGCGCACGGGTCACCGCCTATCGGGCTGACCGCGGGTCGTCTCCTCCTGCGCGCGGGTCCGATGCTGCAGCGCTCGGAGATCGATCGCCGCGATGAGGTCCATCCGCTCCCGGATCACCGCCTCGTCCTCAGCCGCGCCGGGCGCATCGGCCGGGGATGGCGCTCGAGATCGCACGGGCGATCTCGTCCTGCGCATCGGCCCTGGCCTGATCGACGAGGTCCGCGAGGTGATCCGGATCGTCGCGCCTCGCGCCGCAGCACAGCGGCGATCAGGTCGGTGGATGCGCCTGCGCCGCAGGAGGTTGCGGATGTCGGCGACGCCGTAGTCGTGCTCGTGCACCGCCCGGCCGAAGCCCAGTCTGGTTTCCCGAAGGCGGGAGCGGACCAGCGCAGAAGCGGCCTCGTCCCGCCTCCGTGATCCTCGCGTCCAGCTCCGCGACCGCAGCCAGGATCCAGGAGGCGGGATCGACGGCACCGTCGTGGGTCAGGATGTCGATCACGATCACGTTGCGCAGCCGGGGACCGGACCGCGTGCCCCAGCAGGAGGAGCCCTTCATCGACCTCGTCCCGGACGCCGGGGGCGTCCCGTGCCCCTGCGCGCGGGCGCGGCAGGAGTCATCGCGCCGTGGTCAGCAGC
Organism: Melastoma dodecandrum; assembly: GCA_029817715.1. Lineage (NCBI taxonomy): Eukaryota > Viridiplantae > Streptophyta > Magnoliopsida > Myrtales > Melastomataceae > Melastoma > Melastoma dodecandrum. The sequence continues at coordinate 92,034 of JARUPY010000076.1, forward strand.
CGGATCGGCCCATCGCCCCCGCTGCACGACGACCTGGGAGAGAGCGCGTCCACGATGCGGTCCGCCTCGCCGAGCTGGTCGTCGCCCGACCGTTCCGCGCACCGCGAGCACGGTGCACCCCGCGGCCTTCGCCGCTCGGATGCCGGCGGGCGCGTCCTCGATCGCCAGGCAGCGCGTCGGGTTTCGACACCGAGCCGCTCGGCGGCGAGCAGGAACGGCTCCGGGTCCGGCTTGCCGTGCTGCACATCCGATCGTGTGACGATCACGCGCGGCCGGCGGAGGCCGGACGCGACGATCCGCGCCTCCGCGACAGGTCGGGTGCCGGAGGTGACGATCGCGACCGGTCGGCCGGCACGGCGGCGAGCAGCTCGGCAGCGCCCGGGGTCGGGACGATGTCGTCGACGTCCTGCGACTCGAGCACCTCCACCCGTGCCACGCGCTGCCGCTGCCAGATCGGGAGGCAGCAGCTGCTCGAGCAGGGCACCGGCCGGCCGGCCCGTGGTTGCCCTGCACGGCTGCGCCGTCGAACCCGAACTCCTCCGCGAGCCCCGCCCAGCTGCGCAGGACGGCCGCGGTCGACTCGATCAGGGTGCCGTCGAGATCGAGGAGCAGCAGCGCGTCGAACGTCCCCATGTCGTCCGTCGACCGGGTCCCCGCGCGGACCGGCCCGAGCGCTCGCAACCGCGCGGGCCACCTGCTGCGTCGGCGACAAGAGGGCGTCGATGGTGACGTGCGGGACGGCGGGGGCGACGTACGGCGCCTCGATCCGCTGCGCGTCCCGCGCGGCGCCCGCGCGCTGCCCGTCGCTTCGCGAGCAGCGCAGGGCTGCCGACCAGGTGGGAGGACCGAGACCCGGGCGGGGGAGAGGCCCGCGAGCAGCGTCTGCCACGCCGGCCCGCCGGTCAGCTCCGCCGTGAACGGGCGATCAGCACGGCCCCCTGTCCCGCGGCGACCAGGTCCGCAGCCGTCCGGACCAGTGCCGCGTAAGCGCCCCCTCGCGGATCGCTGCCGCGTGCGGCCCGTTCAGCCAGTGGCCGCCGAGCGCCCTCCTGCCCGATCGCGTCGAGCAGCGGGTTCGTCATCGAGTCGAGGTCGAGCGGGGCGAGCGCCAGCTCGGCCGCGAGCGCGTGGCCGAGCGTGCTCTTCCCGCTCCCGGGCCGGTCCCGTGACGAGCACGACCTGCGGCGCACCCCCGGTGCCGTCGCGGAGGCTTCACGCGCTGTGGCCGATCGGGACCGGCGCCGAAACCGATCCCGACTCGCGCACGACGAGCCGGATCGGGAGCACCGTGCGGCGTTCGCAGTCTGCGGTTCGGGTGCTCCATCCGCTCGAGCAGGCGCCGCGCAGCGAGTCGGCCGAGCGCGTCGGGGTCCTGGTCGATGACTGTGACCCGCCGGCGAGACCTGGTTCCGCCATCGAGAAGTCGCCGCGAAACCGACCACCGCGAGGGCCGGCGCGCCGGATCGACGGGAGCAGCGCGATCGAGGTGCGCGCGTTCGAGGAGAAGACAGCGGTCGGGGACCCGGCCGCGATCATCGTCGCGAGCGCCTCGTCGGCGCGGGTCGAGTCCGGGACTCCGGAGCGCAACGAGCGTCGGGTCGTACCCGATGCCGTGCTCCTGCAACGCCCTCCGGTAGCCCAGGAGGCGGTTGGCGGTGGTGGTGATTCGCGACGTCGTCGCTCATGAACGCCGATGGACCCGGTGAACCGTGCTCGATGAGGTGCCTCGTGGCGAGGGTACCCGCCTTCGACGTCGTCCTCCCGTGATCGAGTCGGCGGCGACGCCGGTGGGCGGACGGTCGACGAACACCGTCGGAACCGTCGGCAGCCAGCGCGTCAGGTAGCGGTGGATCGGTCGAGATCGGCGCGATCACGAGCCCGCTCAGTTGACGCCGGAGGAGCGACTCGACCAGCTCGCCCTCGCGCTCGGGGTCGCGACCCAGGCTCGTGACCACGGTCGAGAAGTTCCCGGTGCTTCGCCTCGTCGTCGACGGCGGCGACGATGGTTCGCGAAGAAACGGGTCGGCGATGGACGGCACCGCGATGCCGAGCACCGGTGCCCGGCCGCTGCGGAAATCGGTCCGCGAGCGCGTTCGGCCACGTAGTTCAGCGTCCGCAGCGCCGCCTCGACCCGCGCGCGGGTCTCCGGGAGCACGTGGGGATCACCGTTGTAGACGCGCGACACCGTCCTTGGCGCTCACCTTCGCGATCGCCGCGGACATCACGCATGGTCGGCACGGGTCGTCCTCTCCCTTGTGCCGGCGACCGTGCGCATCGGCCTGGCCGGGCGGCTCATCAAGCGTCATCCATGACTCCGTTCGGGCTCCACGGGCGCCCGAACGGGCGGGAACCGCTTCGCGCGCGGCCAGCGTAGCGGAAAAACGAAACCGGATGACATCGGTGACATCAAACGGGTCGATTGTCATGGTGTCACCGGTGACATGCATTTCGTGCGCGTCGCTTGACACCGGTGACATGAGTGCCTACCTTGCTCGATGCGGGGCCCGTCGGGACCGGGCTCGCACTCCGCAGGGCTTCGTCGATGCAGCATGTGTTGGGCGTCGGACGGCTCTCGATCGAGAAGGAAACGTCGACGACGATGACCATGGAAGCCGAACCGCCACACCGGAGCCGAGGTGCGAATCGCGCCAGTGCCGGATCCCGCGGAGGCAGGCCTCGCGCACGGGTCGATCGCATGAGCGAGCGGACTCCGATCCTCGAGGCCCGGGGCCTCCGTCGCAGCTTCGGCGCGGTTGAAGGCGCTCGACGGCGCGGACTTCGACATCTATCCCGGCGGGGGTCGTCGCGCTCATCGGCGACAACGGCGCGGGCAAGTCGACCATGGTCAAGGCGCTGTCCGGGAACCTGCCGCTCGACTCCGGCGAGATCCTGTTCAACGGGGAGCCGATCGACCTCGCCTCGCCGACCGCTGCGACCCGGCTCGGGAATCGAGACGGTGTTCCAGGACCTCGCGCTCGCGCCGCACCTGACGCCCGCGCAGAAACATGTTTCCTGGGACGGGAGCTGCCGCGCGAGGCGTCCTCGGGCGCTTTCGGGTTCCTGGACAACAAGGAGATGCGCCTGCAGTCGAAGCGGGCGTTCGACGACCTCGGTGCGACGGTCCGCAGCTACGCCGACCCGGTGGGCAGCATGTCGGGCGGGCCAGCGGCAGGCCATCGCGATCGGCGCGTGCGGTCGCCTGGGCGAAGGGCCTGATCTTCCTGGACGAGCCGACCGCGGCCCTCGGCGTCGTGCAGACGCGCAACGTCCTCGACACCATCCGGCGCGTCGCGGACAAGGGCGTCGCGGGTCGTCTTCATCAGCCACTCCATGCCGCACGTCATGGAGGTCTCCGACCGGGTCGAGGTGCTGCGGCTGGGCAAGCGCGTCGCGACGCTCGATGCGAAGCAGACGTCGATGGAGGAGCTCGTCGGTGCGATGACCGGCGGCGATCACGAAGGGAGCGGCCCAGTGAGCAGCTCGGCCCGAGTCAAGTCGAACCGTCCGTCCGACCTCACCGCCACCGGCTCGATCACGTCGGTCCGTCCGACGTTCGGCGAAGCTCGTGCAGCGCGTCTTCCGGGTCCAGTCCTTCCAGATCCTGCTGGTGCTGATCGTGATCTGCATCGTGTTCCACGGCACTCGCCCCCGCGGCCTTCCCGGGGTGGACGAACTGGCGCCAGATCGTGCAGAACGTGTCGATCCTCGGCGTGCTCGGCATCGGCATGACCTTCGTGATTCATCACGAGCGGCATCGACCTCTCGGTGGGATCCGTGCTGGTGTTCTCCGGGGTCGTCTCCGCGATCGTGATGAGGGCGCTCGGCGGCCAGGGCTGGGGCGTCGCCCTGATCGGCGTCGTGGTCTCCGTCGGCATCGGCCTGGCGTGGGGCCTCCTGAACGGGTTCCTCATCGCGAAGGGCAAGATTCCCGCCCCTCATCGTCACGCTCGGCACCCTCGGAGCCGCACTCGGCCTCGCGCAGGTCCTGACCGGCGGCATCGACCTCACCGCCGTCACGCAGGTGCTCGCGGGACACGATCGGCTACGGCAACGTGCCGGGCACGACGATCCCGCTCATCTCGGTGATCGCGCTGGTCTTCATCGTGGTGTTCGGCATCGTGCTGCACCGCACGCGGTTCGGCCTGTACACGTACGCCGTCGGTTCGAACGAGGAGGCGGCCCGTCGCGTCGGCGTGAAGGTCGACCGCCAGCTGATCCTCGTCTACGCCCCTCTCCGGCGCGCTCCGCCGGGTGGCGGGCATCCTGTCGCCGCTCGAACAGTACTCGACGACCGCGATCGCCGGCCAGTCCGCGACGAACCTCAACGTGATCTCCGCGGTCGTCATCGGCGGAAACGAGCCTCTTCGGCGGCGGCGGGCACCATCTTCGGCACCGTCGTCGGCTCTTCATCCCCTCGGGTGCTGCAGAACGGCTTCGTGATCACCGGCGTGCCGGCGTTCTGGCAGCAGGTCGCCGTCGGCGTCGTGCTCATCGCGGCGTGTACATCGACCAGCGTCGCCGCGCCGCCGCGGCTCGCGGCGCCGGTGCGACCCGAACGTCCCTCCTCGGGTCGCTGCTCCGCAAGAAGTAGCGACCCCATCCCACCACACACAGAGAAACAACGGAGTTCCCATGAAGCACCACCTCCCCAAGGTCGCGTCCGTCGTCGCGATCGCCACGGCTGCGGCGATCGCGATGACCGGATGCTCCGGCACGGCGACGGCGGGGCAGCAACGCCGGCGCATCCGGCGCGTACAAGCTGTCATTCATCCAGGGCGTCGCCGGCGACCAGTTCTACGTCACGATGCAGTGCGGCGTGCAGGCCGAGGCGAAGACGCTCGGCGTCACCGTCAACACGCAGGGCCCGCAGAAGTTCGACCCGACGCTGCAGAAGCCGATCGTGGACTCGGTCGTCGCCAGCAAGCCGGGACGGCCTGCTGATCGCTCCGACCGACGTCGCCGCGATGCAGGCGCCGCTGAAGAACGCGGCGAGCTCCGGCATCAAGGTGGCGCTCGTCGACACCACCGTGAGCGACCCGTCGTTCGCGGGTGACGCAGCGTCGCCTCCGACAACGCCGGCGGCGGCGCCGCGGCGTTCAAGGCGATCCAGCAGCTGGCGCCGAACGGCGGCAAGGTGCTCGTCGTCGGCACCGACCCCGGCAATCTCCACGGCGGACGCCCGCGTGAACGGGTTCGCGGCCGCGGTGAAGCAGGACTCGAAGTACACCTACCTCGGCGTGCAGTACAGCCACAACGACCCG
>JARUPY010000109.1:0-114536 GCA_029817715.1 Melastoma dodecandrum
AACCTCTTATTGGAAGGTAAGTCGAGAATGAATTTCTCTTCATAGTGAGTGGCCTCGAGAATGAGTAAACAATACACTGGATTAGTCCTTAACGTTTTGGGACAACTGATGGTTGTCAGGATTGCGTCCATGAGGAAGTCATGGAAGATACAAATAAGAAGAAACAAGGCGTGATGCTTGCTCAAATGATACCAAGGAGTCCGCAGGGCTTCTTCACGTGCACACGGCACTGCCCGCGGCAAGGCCACGGTCGATCCCTCTTCCGCTACTGGAAAGGAAACAACAATCACTAGCTCCGAAAAGCAGGAATTCCTCTATCGAGCATTTGGACATTAAGCCGGCCGACTCCCAGACTGCTTCCAATTAGGTAACCTCACAGCCGATAAGGGGAAATCAGTAAACCAACTGTTTTTCCCAGGGAAAGATTTGGAGCCAGAAAAACATTTGGCGAGTATGATGAAAGAATGCCGCACCCCTCCAAATGGCCCCCAACATTGGTGTGTTCTTTCACTGAAACACACTTTAACGACCTCCTAAATCAGATAAAGCAAGCGGTACGGGTTTTTATCGGACATGAAATTCGTCCGTTGCTTTCATGTATAGTACTGCATTTAAGTTGAAAACTCAATTACAGAATGCTGATTGGAGATGGAAGGCAGACCCGGTCCCAGAAAGACGGTCCCCCTCTAGCAAAGGAGTAAGAAAAATCAGCATAACGCCTTTTTCATGTTGATGTTCTAGGTCATTCTGTTTAATATCGGACTTATCATTGCAGATGTTCCTAATATTTCCTTGAGCTCTTGCCAAGAGCAAGGCTGCAGTCACCCCCCTAGTTTGTCCACACCCTTCAGATTAAGGACAATGAAGATGAGAGCCATGAGACTAAAAGCTTGGTAATTACATCGTTCTTCCTGCATCCGTCCGGATTGATTTTTCTGCAGCATCAAGACCTTTATTCTTCCGAGGAATATTTCACAGAAGCTAGAGGAGAAGTTTGATGCGCGACGAAAGGGAGAAGCTCGAATTTGCAGAATCTTATCAACGGTCATTATAGAGACTCCAATACAAATTAAGTTTTGAGATATCTTGGTGGGTTCGTAACTTATTGACAACATTGGTGTCGTCACGGATTTAAAACAGGAGAGGGGAAGAGGATGGAAGTGAAAAGAATTTTCGACAATTACTGTGCTTCAAGGGTCAAGGCACACTTCCGAAATTTTACGCGTAGAAAGGACTTCCATGGCGAAGGAATCCGGTGGAAAAGGCAAGACAAAAGTTTTTTCCTTCTGCAGTTATTAAGGAAAAACGAATCACAGGAGGTAGCTAATCATTTCAGGTGGAATCAAGTTCTCTGGAGTCCATCAAAACGCAACCGAAAGCCATGGAGCTCGACGACTAATAGCCCAGGGCGGAGGAGTTTACGCAGCAGCTCCCAGGGCAAGAAAAACCAGTCCTCGAACGTTTCCCGACGACGCTGTAAACCGCAGCTCGAGGAAAACAGATCTCCGAAACAACGACCGTTCACAATGACGGGTTTTGTTTGTGCGTGATTTCTTTCACTCCCCCCAATTCCCCGACCGAGGGACGTCATTCTGGATAGTTGAATGCGACGTTCATATCTGGATCTCCACTAATCAGGTCCCTACTTGTGTATTATATTTCATTGTTGTTTAATTACGGCCAGCGTCGGGACATCATCATAATATATTGGTGGGAAGAAGAATGAATAATGGAGGGACGACTTTTACAAAGTTGTTTGTTCATCGTTTTTCCTACCAAACACCAGTCACCCTCTTCGACGGTGATCTAGCACAAGGTCCCGAACTGCCGTAGATTTCCAGTCTTTTTATTTTCATCGTCCATCACCGTTTTTTACATAAGTATCCGGATTTTGCCGGTCCTCGGACCTTCATTCTTCGCCATCCTTATCAGAACCAAGGATAACACCTAGCCCTCTCACGGTCGAAATCTTCATACACCGTCACAGTCGTCCTCGGTTCCTATAATCCACCAAAATGGTCAAGCAATCCCGAGGCAGAATTACCCAAATGACTCAATCCCCGCTGGATCATTGACGATCTCTCCACAGTGACCATGTTGATGGGCCGCGAGAGTGTCGAATGACTTGATCTTGTTATTACCCTTGGCCTTGTCCTTGGACTTGCAGGCCGGGTGCATGTGACACCCCATGCATCGTGGTCGGCCGCACTTGCCTGTGAACTTAAGAGTGGTTGGTCGGCTTAGAAGGCACCTTCGTCAAGGTCCCTGCAGTCGCAGGCGCATCAACATCGTTGAAGATCCTCCCCTTCGGCAGGGTGTTGCGAGAAGAGGGATGGATCCAGTACGTCCAGACCATCTCGTGCTGGCGGCCCTCACACCTCATGTCTTCTTGCTTCCCAAGGTTGATCGACCCTTTTGAGTGTGGAGTTGGACAAAGGATTGATCCTTGAACAAGGAATAAATAGGAGGATTGATGGATTATAATTCTTGGTGGAGCAACTAGTTGCTGGTGAGTTGGTCAACACGCTTGAGGAACAAGGGAAATACAAATTCCACAGCTAGCAAAAGTTACTAAAAAAGTAACTTGGTATTGGAACTGAATCTGCAAAATTGTACTTTTGGATAATTGTCAATCATTTTGGTTAGCCATTTTGCCTTCTGCAAACGGATTTATAAGGAGCCTTTTTTTTATACGTATTGTGCTGAAGGTATATATAATATACAATGTTTTCCCACTATACATTTGGGCCAGCCTAAATTCATTAATCAAATCTATTTCACAATGATCGGTGGACTGTTCAGACGACGTGCAAGGGCGGTACAGCAACGGACTTGATAAGTTGCTCTTGAAGGCCTTTGTTCGCATTGGCGGTGATGGCCACTCTCTTGGATGGATACAGTATGAAATGTTGGCACATGAACAGTAGGTCAAAGAACATGCATATCTGCAGATGATAAGAATGGAGATGAGCTGATGATCTAGAAAAAAGTTTTGCTGAGCTGACTTAATCTGCTCTTTTAGCAAATTGTGGAAAACTGAGAAAGGAGGAAATTTTCAAGGAATTCTCAGGGAAATATATTGCAGAAGAGAACAAAATCTGCAGAAAGGAGAACATACATACCAATGAAATCGAAGTCTTGCCCATATTTCCGTAGAAATTGACAAATGAACCTGATAATGAGAATAAAAGTCGATCCATATCATGCACATCTCGGGAATCAGAATGTAAGTTCTAAACACAATATTTTCAATGAATGTTGAATGGATATACCCTGATCTAAGGATTGCATAGGCCATTTGACTGAAGTTTGCCATTCCGCCAAGAAAATCAAGCAAAATGTAGACAATGCTAAACCCATCCGTACTTTTCCGTGCAAAGTTCATGACTGCCTGCATTTCACATCTAGGTTGATCAGAATATCTCAGAACAGTCATTGTTGCCAAAAAAGGAAACTTGAACATCTTTTGTTTTGCAGGCGTGTCGGCAGGCCTGATGGAAAATCCAGTAGAAGGACAAAAAGCGACATTGACTCAAGTTCTAGTTCTAGCAATGCATGCACTGGATGCAGACTGAAAAGCAAAGGTACTTAAGACGCTACCTGAGGTATGTATTTGATCGTAGTTATAAACACTTGAATTGAGCTGTACATGAGGAAACACAGACAAAATCAGTGTTAAGAGAACCTTGTAGGAAATCTCATCAGTCAAGCTTTAAAATAGTCGTAAACGAGGAGTGGGCATGAAGAGAGGCAGCAGATATGTCTTTCCTTATTTTCTAAATTGTACCACTGCAAACTCATGCTACAACATGGAAATTAAGGTGAAAAATCGAGCAAATATATCAAATTCCATCAGTTCGATGAAAGGATGCAGTCATTGTGCTAGAAGTTCTCCCATAACATTGCTTCACTAAAAGCCCGTGGGAGAAAAGGTTATCAACTGACTACAGCAAATCTCACCATAATATTTGCATCTATTAACTTTTTGGACATCAGAAATGACAAGGAACTGAGGCCAAACAAAAGTTTCTTACTTGAAAATTGAGATGAGCCAAAGCCAAGAGTCATGTGGCAGAGCAACGAAGAAGCACACAGCAGCAGTTAACCACGCGGCAATGACAACCGCAATGGAGATCCGCGAGATTGTTTGGGTGCCTCGCTATCCAGAGACAAAGGGAAAACCACAATACATGATAAATCTCTACTCACCCAGATTTTTTTCTTTTTCAAAGAAGATCATTGATCATTAAGACAAATCAACCCCAAATTCCAGCAGGCTACTTACATCGTAAATTGCTATTTGACACAAGGCAATCATAGTCACTAGAACCGCATGGATGGAAAAGGCAACATCATTTGCACCAACTGGAATCATCTGCAGTGCTCCAAAAGGACAAAATCCATATTCAGATGATGGCTGACTTTCATGCAGCTAGGGAGACTACACCTAAGCCCCACACTCATGATCTATTTCTTTAGTTGGACTCGCTCATCCATTTACTTCCGAACATAAGCCAGTTAAATTAGCAGAAACAAGGCGCATACTTGTGTGTTACCTATAAATGAGCAAGTAGATCCCATCAACACAATGAACTGTAATTTCGTCAAATTTTCTTGCCAAAGAACACAACCACAACATATTTTTCATCCAAGTAAGAACGAAACAAAATCCCTATTGAGTCTCCCCGATTCCACAGGCATCCAACCTCAATAAAACACTTCCCATATCAAACGAAACGCCTTATCATAATCAATCAAAAAAGTACCATGTACCTCCCCGTATCCGTACTTCTCCCGGTACTGCTCCTGGACAGCACGACTGAAGTAGAGGACGCAGTTGTATATGAGGTAAGAAGAGTGCTTGGTCAAATTCAACACCACGAAGTCGAAGTTCAGCCCCACAACACTGTATCGGATCAACCAATCAAATCAACCAACACACACAAAAAAAGCTTAAACCCACAAATACCCAGAACCAGAAAAGAGCTGAAAGATGAAAAGGCAAAAGAAAAAGAAAAGGGAAGACCAGACCTTTTGCGCCTAAAATTGAGGATGACCTGAGGGTAAAAGCTGAGGGACCAGGAGACGAAGGCCGTCCAACCCAGTACCTGGTAGATCACCTCCAATAGCGCCGAGTTCCACGATGCCATCTCCTTCCTCTCCCTCGTAAAATTCCCTTCTTCTTTCCTTCTCGTTCAGTTCCGTTGGATTGTTTGTAGGGAAGAAATGTGCTGTCAGAAAAGAACGGGGACGCATTTGGGCAGTAACATTCATTCCAAAGGAGATATATAATATACACATATATATAATTAACTGTTAATTACATTCCAATCATTGCAATGCAAATCACTCAAAGATAATGACAAAATGTTTTTAATTTATCACCCGATTTGTCATTATCCATCACCAAAAATTTCAGGTTTATCAGGAAAAATGTGGGTCCTGACAAGAAGGAGGAGAAGAAAAGAATCCTCCCCGCAAATGATAATAACCATGACAATAAGGATGGCGCATATACGACAATGACAAGGCACTAATTAATTAATTTTATCAAAAGCAATAAAATCAAACAATGTCCAATCATTGGGTTCTTCGTTTCAAACCAAACAAAAGAAAACTTCAAGACTTACTAAAGCGAATGATGAACGATGTTATTACCCATCAACCTTCATTCCCTACTTTCTGTTGATTTTTATTATGATTGATTCTTCTTCCTTTTTTAGCTTCACACACTTATACAATCCTCTTTTTCCTCTTCCTTCCTTCTTCTTTTCTTCTGTTTCTTTCTTCACCTTCTTCATTCTTCCCACCATCGTCTCTGCAATTTGGGATCGCAAGTCTCCCCTAAATTTTCCTATATTTACATAGGCAAATGGCCACGGTATGATCTTTCACTTTATTGTTCTGTTCTTTAGAAATCTTTGTTTATGTTAAGCCCGGAAAACTGGTTGGATGCAAAAATCTGATCCTTGTTAGTAATCTTTATGTGCCCATTTTTTATACTATTCTTCCTCTATATCACGCATTAGTATTAGCATTAGCTGAAAATCGATTTGAGGGCAAAGTCTTAGGGCTAGAATGATTGGCATTAAGCGGGATACTTTGGGCCCATTATCATAGGCCCAAATAAAGCCCACAAAAGAGCCCAATGGTTCCCCGTCGTCGTTTTTGTCCTCCAGCCGACGGAATCGAAATCTCTGGCGGCTCTATTCTTTTGATTATAGAAGAACAGAAGCCAATCGGAACGCTTACTAAACCGCCGCTAATCCCAGTCGATTTGGTTCGATTCTTGAATCGGTGGCCTTGACTTCAATCGAGCTCTTTTTTTGTTTGGTTGTACTCGGTGGCTGGATTCAAAGCCTTTTCTTGGAGAGGACTCTCAACGAGGCGTTTTCCGGTACGGCGGGGTGGGTTGTTGTTGCTACCGGGATGTTAGGTTTTAGGTTTGCGCGACGGTCTTATTCCCGTTGAGGAGACTGCCTTTTGCGTCTCGGATTGTCGACAGACGACTGATTTTGTCGTCCCGGTAGAGGCTGTTTGGTAGTTTGTTCCTGCGAGACCGCTTCGTCCGCTAAAATGTAGGAGTAAATTTCGTTGCTGCCATGAGGCTTGCTTCGGGTTGTGAGAGAAGGCTTCTTTGACGAGCAAACTTTAAATGGATTAGTTTTTCCTGAGATTGGAATTTTCTTTTTCTTACAAATGCTTCTTCGTTGAGATGAATTTGCGTGTTTGTTCAGGTTGGTTCTACAGAGACGGGTTGCCTGACCTCTGGTGTCGTTTTTTTATGGTTATGGGCCTCCGTGCAGGACAATCGAATTGATTCTTCTCGAGAGTCTGCTCCAGAGAAGGGAGCGCCAGATTGACTGCTTTCTACATGGACTTGCCGTTTGAAGATATCTTTTCTGAGCCTGTTGCAAAGATTGGTGAGCATTGTTCTCGTATAGCCCTTCCAGCCAGGGTTTGACGTGACAGGAAATTGATGCAAAATTCTCCAGCAGGTCCAGCCACAGGAAAGTTTCAACCTAAGGGAAGATTTGGACCAAAGAGGGGGCCTTCGTCAGCGGGAACTTCGAATGCCCCCCTGAATAAAGAAAACAAGGCTTCTTATTCGCAGGCCACTACGCACTTAACCGAGGCCAATCCGACTGATTCTTTTATTCCACCAATTGATGGATCTGGAAACTATGAATGCTCTGTATCTGAGAACGTCGCCGGTTCATCAGGGATCGACAGTTCTTCTGCTGCACGGAATCGTACTTTTCATGCAGAAGATGTATTTAGCACGCTTGGTGCTGTTTCAGCTGACGGGGATGCTCAGATTGATAAAGACAGGTCAGAGACAGAGGTGACTTCTTATACTCTTGTGCAGCACTTATTCACAGGATTAGATCATCCCAAGCAAAATCTTGATGGATATTTTTTTTAGGGAGAACCGGTCTTTGCTGCTCTAGGCACTTCAGGAAACTTGCATGACAGAGATGTTGCATCCAGCCAGGGTATTCTTTCATGTCCATCTTTATATGTGCAGCTCATGCTTTTCTAGGCGATTGCTTTTCTTATAGTTTATCTTCCTGCATGATGGAGAGAAACGGAAAATCACAGAAGAGATTCAGAGTCAAGGAGAGGATCCTGGATCTTCTTTATTTTCTTCAGCAGCTGACCTTGGACAAGAGCCACGCCCTCTGGATGTTAACGTTGAAACCGAATATCATAATGCGGGGTCATTTCTTTCTGACCCGCATGATGATATCTTTGACTACTCGGCCATAAGTTTTGATGATGCTGGTGACCTGGTCTCTCATCTGCCCAATGTTGATATGAGTGGGAATGTTTCAGATTCTAGAGAACCAGTCACTATGGATACTATGGATGCTATGCCTCCGGTGACGGCTACTAGGGTACCCATTGATCAGGTAAACGTATGAAATGATCTCTTTTCTATAGTTAAGGCAGTTTAAGCATTTAACGTCTTGAATGATTTGATTCTATTGTGCTATTTTGCCGTAATTGGCAGAGTTATGATGGATTGGCATGGTCAGAGGAGAATAGTGAGCCTAATGTTTCTACAAGAATGGTCGATAGTCCCCTTGTTGAAGAATTGGATGAAGAAAATAATGATCATGCCAACAACTTGAACACATCTGACAACTATGATAATGAAGCTCCTAAAAACAGTTCGTTGGCCAGGAAAAGGGCTCCCAGAAATACGAAGAAATCACAAGAAAAAAGGCAAAAAGGAGATGGTCAAGAGAAGGGAGTCTCTGATGAAGCCCCAGAGCAATCTCCCAAAAAGCCTTGCAAAAGGTTTCCTCATTCGACACGTCGGGGCAAACGACGTGGTGAGTACCTTTTTTTATTTTAACTGTCACACTGGCTTCCGTTACCAACCGTTTTTGGCAACACAGTGGACGAGAAATTGCTTCAGATCCCGGAGGATGAAATCGACCATAGAAAGTTGCGGATGAGAGATCTGATCATGTTAGCTGAACACAGAGAACGTCTTGCGGTAAAATACAGTTGTTTAGGTGTTGCATCACCTTTTTGTAGTGCAGTGTACTGTTGCATCACCTTTTTGTAGTGCAGTGTACTTTGTTTTGCAACTTCTATACTAAATCTTCTTTTTGTCATTTATGGAGCAAAACAAAAAGACTATACCAGCAAAACCGTCACCAAACAATCAAAGGTATGTTAAAATTTCTGATATATTTGACAGTGAGCCGGCTATTGTCTTGTTTTCGTAATTCATTGGAGTATTCTGTGAAGGCCTATTTCTTTCTTGTCCTACTCTGAGATCCTAATAGATTGTTACGTTAATGGAATCCCTCGGAGACAATAGCACATTTAATCATACTGGTTGGCTTATGTGGGATATCTGTTCTGCTTTACAGAAGAAACAGTGCCTGAATTCGAAACAGACGGCTGAATTACTAAAATTTTATTGGAGTTCTCATTTTGAAAATTTTCATGTGGTTGATTAGTCCTGGTCCTCGCATAGCAACAATGTAGCTTTAACCGTGTTCATCTTTGGCAGTGCTGACAAAACAGCACATGGAGGAGATGCTTCTGCTAGTGCTAGTGGGAAAGAAAGCTTTATTTCAGAACAAGTTGGAGACCCTTCCGACCAAGTTGACAATGAAGAATCAACTGTCCCTTTGTTCAACTATCACTCTTTTATGGAAAAAACGCCTCGCACCAGATGGTCAAAGCAGGATACAGAACTATTCTATGCGGTAAGTGATTTTTTTATTTATTAAATTTGCTTGTTATTAACAAATTACTCAAAAAATTACGTGATCTTTGCCTTGGAGGACTAGTCCTATCTTATTGGTATGATACTACATTGGCGAACACAAGCTTGTCAAGACTATTGAATTGGAGGGTGGATCAATCTGATATGGGTTTTCCCCGTGATGTATCCAAAAATTTGTCGATCCATCAGATATTGCCTGGATGGCCATCTTATTATTGATTTATTTCCTCCTGGTCTCTGGTCTGGTGCAGGGTATCAGGCAGTTTGGGGCTGATCTTGCCATGATTAAAGAACTTTTTCATAACTTGACTCGACAGCAAGTTAAGTTGAAGTATAAGAAAGAAGAGCGCCAAAATCCCCAAAGGCTTTCCGAAGCCTTGGCAAGCCGTGCAAAAGGTTAACCCGTTTTTATTTCTGACTAATTTGGTAGTTGCCGCTTTCTATTTACCTGCCTTTCTGCTGGCCATTGTTTTCACCTAGCAATCTGCACTCTCTTTCCAGATCATTCCTATTTCCAATTGGTGATCGAACGGCTGCAGGCTGCACAGGCGGCGAAGGAGTCAAGTATGGGTGTCTCGGTTACTGCATCTGGCGATGAAGAAGCAGTTGATTCGGCCATCGAAACCAATGTATGCTGGCTAACCTCGAGTTGTTTAGCATTCAGGGGTTTCTATCTGAACCAGAGGCTGGAGACTAGCGTTGGGCGAATTCTTGTTGAATTTCTGTTATTTTTGTTGCAGGAGGAAGTTGAGAACCCCCGGACAGAAGCCCCTGCCGAAGATCCGGAGAGAGATGCTGGAATTCACGAAAATTCGCTGAAGCCTGACGAAAACAACAGTGAAAGCGAGGACGACGTATTCGATACATTGGATACATATAGAAGTGAATTTTGAATGCTTGCTTTATCACTGGTGGATCTCATTCCATGCCCACCATCTTTTTCCTATTTATCCTAGTTTTCTCTATTCCCTTGCACCTTAAATACCTGTAAGTTATCACCCGGCTCGTGTAATCCAAGTCATTTTAGTTAATTTAAATTCAGATTGTCTCCTGCAATCGAAAAAAGTAATTCAATGTCAATAATAATAACCATCACCAAAATAGAGCAAAAGCATCCGCTTCCTTAAGATGCGTGTTGGCAATAATCAATCACGAGAAGCACTTGCGTCTAGCAAAAGTTAGGTAACCGGTATGCCCTCTTGCCTCCCCAGATGGTTTTGTCAGGATGACAGCCGCACTTGGCTCATCCTGCTCGATGTCTCCGTCAGTAGTCTGCCTTCTCTTGCGCGGAAGTCGCATAGGAGAAATATTGCCATGACCAGGGACGGTATTTGTCTCCACCTCTCGGACTTCGTGCGTGCGAAGAAGCACTTCGAAGGTCCTTATATCTGCAGATAAGCAAAGGATCCAGATACCTTCTAATTATCAGATATATGGTTGAATCGACAACATTCTACTGGCCTATTTGAATTTTCCAGAGCAGATGAGTATAGTTGTAAGTTCTAACCTGTTAATTTCTCAGTAAGAGTTTCACATGATCGCTGCACTTGCTCAATACATGGAGAGAACGAGCACAGAGTTGCATCTGGCTTCAATGTGTTGCTGCGGAAGGTATGGCGAACCAAGGTTGCCGCAGGTCTAAGAAAACGGCATCAGCCTGACCAACAAATTCATCTGGAAATCCCAAGCCCTGAAGATCTCGCACCCCAACAGTGACCACACTGTTCTCGCCAGTTCTTTCAAAATCTTCCCTGGCTGACGCAGCCCTTTGCTCGTGAAAATCAAATGTGTGAACATGCCCGGTTGGAGCTACAGCCCTAGCAAGCGAGGTAGTTAAAGATCCACTTCCAGTGCCAGACTCGAGAACCAAGCAGCCAGGTACCAATTCCAAACACATGATAACAAAGCTAATGTCTGCTCTGTAAAGGATTTGGGTTCGATGGCTCAGCACCAACGTCCATAGCTCGGGCGTCGGAAACAATAAGTACACATATCCACCCTTGTTGTGTACCTTTGATCCACTCAGAATGCTTTAATACACCAAAACGATTCTGAGCACCGACCCATCAGTTACATTAACTGCCTTCATGGCATCGTGTCTTTCGTGGACAATAACCAAATCCCCATTGGCTATAAATTTAGTAAATGACAGCTTTTTCGTGGTATCCATTGCCAACATCCTGCTCCCCTAATTTGCTCAAGACTATCAACTCGCTTACTGTTTGCAAGAAGCACAAGGACAAGCAATAAGGACTCGATCAAACTGAGAGCTCTCCCATCCCACATTAATCCATGTTTACAATTAGGAATACTTTTCAACGCATCGGGGCTTCACAGATGAAATTCGGAACGAAAACCAGAAAAGATGACTTGAAAACCTTGAACGTCAGCAGGCCACGGAACTTTGGCCAGAAGGTATACAACTGTGAACGACAGAACAAACAGTTCCAATCATTTTCTGGGAAGAACAAACACGGAAATCAAATGGCGAGTTCAACGGCACTAAGTTAAAAACGGATGACCGAAAATTCCACACGGTAGCTGCTAACCCTACTCAATGATATCAACGGCAACATTTAGAAACCATCCATCATTCCCACATGTTGTACAAGACTTTGCCAAGTGGTTCACTTCGCGAATCATCAAACATCATAATCAATAACTCGGATAATCAATTACACACATACATTGAAATGATTAGGCTCGCTGATGACCAAAAAAAAAAAAAAATCCAGCTGCAAAGTTAGACTCCATTGAGGAATTCCATCGAACATGTCGTGCCCACAAAGTTAACTCCTCCCCAGCCCAAACGCACATCGTTTTCGCCAAAACACAGCCCCGAGTTTCGACAAACCGATAAGCTTCGGCTGACTTTCCCCGGAGTAAATGTAGCAAAAATAACGAAAGAAATTCGGCCTTCTTACACCAACAACCCGTTGGCAAGATTTTGTCCCAGAAAAGCGCCAAGACTTTATAATTAATTAATTAGTTTATCAATAAGGTTAAGAAAGTGTAAAAAAGGTTAGAAATAAAAAATATATAGAATATCATACTCACTTTCGATATAATTACCCGTCTTATAGATCGACGCTTTGATCTTTTAAGACAATTGCCCATGTTTATATAGACAACACTTTAATTAATGAAAAATATTTTTTTTTGCTAATATAATATTTTAATCACACAATAAAATTAAGTACAAAGCTAGAGAATATATATATATATATATGTATGTATAAAAGCATGATGTGCACACTTCCCTGCGTTGGAGTCTTCGTCAGACAGCCTCGAGCTCGGCCGCGACCGCATTCTCGGACGGACCATCGTCCGAAGTAATCGCCTTCGTTTTGTCCCTGACAGATCTCTGACTGAATGTCCGGAAGAAAAAGCTCCTCGACCTCGGGAAACGTTGAGACTTGCTGCCCGCAGAAGGCTGTCTTCTGCCAGAGTCCCTGGAGTCCTTCCTCGAGAGATCCTCGGACAAAATCTTCACGAGGTCGTCGAACCGTCGCCTGAACGTCGGGTACCTCGAGATCGACTTGGTAATGCCTTGGAGCCTGCATCATAATGCGAGAATGAATGAACCACCTCGAAGGTGAAATCCTCGAGAAGTTATTTTTATTTACCTCCGAGCTAATGCGTCTAACTCGGCTCTTTTGAGCTCAGATTCGGGTGGTAAGCCGATCGACGTGCTCTTTAACCTCGCAGGGTCGCCACACAGCAGAACAAGATTTCCTAGATACTCCTCTTCTGAAGGGGTAAGGTTCTCGGCTTTGATCTGGTCCTTTATGATCAGTAGCGGACTCAGAAACCAGTCAAAGAATACATCCTTTGGTCTGTTGCTAATCGTGAGCTCGCTCGTCTCCTCGCCCTGGTTATTTACATCGGCTAGCCACGAGGAACAAACAACGTTTATGATGATCTTGATGAAGAACGAGAACTTTTGTGTATATGCTGGGACAGAGTGAGTTAACTTACAGCGCAAGATTCCAACAGCATTGGCTTTTGCTGAGCGCAGGAGTGTCTGGTAGATGCAGTATGCAGGTAATCCCGTGCTAATGACCCTGCTGCCATTGTCGGATTTTGCATCTTCAATGTCTTGAGGCGTTATTAGCCCCCTTGTGACCAGTTTTTCCCCATGCCGTTTGCAGTCCTCGAATAACTTCTTGAGCACCTGAATAAAACGAACAGGAACGTCCTCGATCTCAGTATTCACACGGCCACATTTTAGCCTGAACCACGGCACGCAAGAATATACCTCGAGCGGATTTATTTCAGGCAAGGGATTTTTGAGCGATCCCAAGCGATCTGGGGGATTCCTGACAGTGCCGGTCCTGGACAATGGATGCGTGAGAGAGGCGGTCCTCAAAATCCCCGAGTTCTTCCTGTACTCCACCCTGTCAATAGAGGGAGACCGACTGGTTAGTTCAATTGTTGTTTTGATTGCATAGTTTGAAGCAGCTGTTTAATGTTTCGAACGGAACTTAGGAAACCAGGATCCTTCGGGCATGTCGAGGATGTCATTGCTGTATTCATCGTAAATTGCTAAGGAAGCAACAATGTAGCAAAGACCGAACCACAATGATGACTCCTGCAATTCAAGCGAAGCCCTAGTAACAACCAGTGCAAACACTCAACACGAGTGAACGTAGATAAGTTTAGAGACACCAAGCGTAGACCTGATAAACAACAACCCCAGCGTATCCCCCGAGGAAGATGCTCAACACAATGGAGCCCATAACAGCTCCCACGACAGCGAGTGGCCAGATAATAATAGCCAGGCCGGCAAACGGTACACAGATTGTTTCCAGAAACGGGCCTTCCCGCCCGATGAGGTCATGGAAAAGACGGTGCCAGCCTTTGAAAAGCATGATGGGGCTTTTGCAGAGGGCAATGATAGTGATCAACGGCATGTCAACCATGAATCCGATCGCACCGACCACGACAGCCACAGGAAGGTACAACAATCTGCAAACTCCACATTGAAATCACTACGCTTCCACAATGGATGATATTGCAATCTCAAATCCAAACAGCTACATTGGCTAGGTACCTGATCTCGTAGTACTTCCCACTGACAGGCTCTTGATTCCACAGCTCATTCACGAACGAGAAATATGAATGGCAACAAATGTCCCAAAAGTCCCTCACGATGGTCATGCTCTGCTTAATCGTGCTCCACGTCCCATCCTAATTTCGACAAAAAGTTTCTAACGAAACACGCAGAGCTGCAGAACCAGACGAGAGTACCAGGGGGAGAAACATACGTAAAAGCAGTGGAAAACATCGTTGGCCTTCCCCTTGCCAACTGCCTTGAAAGTAGCAAAAATCGGAGAAAGAAAGCCGAACGCCAGGCCTCCCAAGACGCTCCCGGCGATAGCAAGCACCGGGCACAAGATCAACGGAACAGGCAGGGTAATAAAGAGGAGAAGCTTCAGGATGGGGCCGAGAATCCTAGCCCTGTTCCCATAATTCAAACGAACCATTCATAAACTCGAAAACATCACGGACTGCTAGCAAACTCTTCCTAATCGATCAAACATGCCGAGCACGGAATACTCATCAAACGAAACGACAAATAGAAGAAGCAGTCACATCACCTGAAGATGGAGTAAAACGTCCAGAGGAAGTGCGCAGGCCACATAAACAGGACGACGCCGGTGTTGCCGATGGTCAGGATGAGGCAGGAGAAAGGGCAGAGGGCAACTCCTGTGATTCCCGGCGAACTAACGAGTCAAAATCCAGACTTGGACAGATCAAATCAAGGCTCATTCCTCCTCCTAAATAAAAACTAGAGACTCGTCCGATTCGTACGAACAAGGAATCTAATCGAATCGAATTGAATTTACCTTTGAGAGTGCCGAGAAGCAATAAGCCGAGGAAATAGGGGAGGAAGAGTATGAACTTCCATAGGGTAGCCAGGAATCCCCTCGGAGGCTCCATTCCCCCTTCTTCTTCTTCTCCTCCTCCTTCTTCTGGATCCTAAAGGGCAGAAGCAAATCTCAACAAACCCCACGAATCATCATCACCATCACCATAACCGACCGATAATCTGGCATGAAAATGATGAAAAAGAAGAAGAGAACAGGGGGAGTCGGGAAAGACGAGGAGGAAGTTACAGGGTTCCGACAGTAGAAGTGAATAATATGCCCCGTCTCTTACACGCAAGTATTTGAAAAAAGTTTTATTATATTGTCTGTGCGGGTTGGGAATGCAATGATTTTCCAATAGGAGCGGCGGTCAAATCAGTTTGGGTTAGCCGCCGCCTCTTTCCTATCTCACTCTCTGTGAATTATCCACAAATATTACATTAATCTCTAGTGTCTCCAGCCAGGCAAGGGCATCATTCCATTTTTCTAAAACTGACGATTTTTCATATTACGCCAGCATACCAATAAATACAGCTTACATGACAATTGTTTTTTTTTCTTTTGCCGATAAACGCACCGCGGTAAAGCCAATCAGAGATCGTTTAATTTCAAGTCGACCGTCGCACCGTGGGTCAGGGTGGCGTCCCCCCACCCCCCCAGCCTAGAACATCTTATTAGAGTCCCCCGTGCTCTGGACCGGCCTCCGCTCTGGTGGCCGCGGCCCCATCGCTCCCAAGTCGACCGTCGCACCGTGGACCTGAGCCGACCGGACCACCGCGTCGTACGCCTTCGCGCAGAGGACCATCCCTCCATTCCTCGCCCTCAGGTACAGCTCGTATGTGATCCTGGGCTTTCCGTCCTTGGCGAGCGCCTCGATGAGCATCTCGTACGTCACCTCGTTAGGCGAGATGTTCCCCACCTTCATCCGGTGGAACCACTCGTACGCCGCGCTCCCCATGCTTATCCTCCCGCAAGCGCTTATGATCGCGTTGTAAGTGACCACGGTCGGCTCGATGCCCGACGCAGTCATGTCCTTGATCACCGTGTCGACCATGTTGAATTTTGCCTGGGCGGCGAATATCGAGGCCATGATCGTGTAGACGTGGATGTTTGGCTCGACTCCCACCTTTAGCATGTGGTCCCAAACCCGAAAGGCTTCGTCGTAGAGCTTCCCCTTTTCGAGTGCGCTGAGTAACGCGCCGTAGGATATAATCGTTGGCTTCTCGCCTTTCTCGACCATACGCCTGAAAATTTCTATGGCTGCACCGGTTTCCGACGCCTTTGAACATGCGACGAGGACCGCGTTCCATTCCCGGCTACCAGGCTTGAGTCCCTTATCCTCCATCTTGTCGATCAATCTTATGCCCCATCTCCATATACCTTTCCGTCTAGCTGCCGTCAAAAGCACGTTGAAGTGAGACACGACCAACTCGGTCGACAAGTTGTTTGGCGCCGGTCCCACGTCCAACAAGTCCTCATAAATCTCCAAAGCCGCCCACCATCTCTTTGCCTTCCCCAGTAACCAGATCAGATGGTTGCACACCGACAAGCTGATATCCGAGAACTTGTCTCTAACTCTCGAGTACAACTCTCGTGCAACCGTAGAGTGTTCTTCACGAGTGCAAGCCCAAATGAGGCGCTCATGCTCTGCCCTGTCCAGCTGAAGCCCTGCCTTATCCAAATCTGTAAGAAGCTTCAACACTCTGTGGCTAGAGCCATCTTGGCCGATGAGCCACCTACGCATAACCTGGTAGCAAATCCGAATCGTGAAATTCTCAATCTTAGCGAACTCGACTTCCCAATCCTCTTCCCCTACATCCTTACCTAACTCCCCATTCAGGTACTTCTCCCGCAGCTCTAAGAAGAACCTGAGAGCACCAAACCCGTCTTCCATCCTTCTGTAGGCCAGCAGCGCCGTCGAATATGATACCGCAGTGGGAACGAGCCCAGCTTCCACAATCTCATCAAGTATCAAGAGTGAATCTCGTGCACGTCCCTGCTTGATGAAAATCGTCATCATAGTATTATAAGTTACTACATTAGGAGAAATCCCTTGTCGAGCCATGTCGCTCATCACTTCGTCCAATGCATCGTAATTTCCCGACTGTTTGATTGCGCCGAGAAGACTGTTATAGATAAACAGATTAGGAGACACAGCACCGTCCGTTTCTCCCTTCTTCCATTCCAGCCACTGAACCACCGCTCGAGCAGCATCGATCCTTTTATCCTTGCCGAACCCTCTAATAATCGACGAGAAAACCTGGAGAGGCAGCCTCCCCTTGTCCTTAAGAACCAGCTCGACATCGTCAGCCGTCCTCGCGTGCCGCAAACTCGCCGCGAGGGCACGTACATCCACTCGCCCGTCACTTACTCCCCCGAATCCTTCCCCAAAATCATCACGAACGCCGACCCGATCACCATTGAAACCCGCAATCGAAGCATCTTCAGACCCACTCCTAATACAAACATAATCACTATCAGGAACACCATTCCCATTACTCCCTCCGCCGATTTCAAGCTTGACCGTCAAATCCGGGTCAACCGCGGATACGCTCCCAGAACACCGGCATCGCCCCAACACCACAGAACGACAATTCTCCCCCAAACAGCGACTACTACCCTCAACCCACAAGCAATGACTACTGGAAGAAACAGGCGAACAGGAACAATTCCCACGGAGGAAACCGCGCAGACTGACCGCGCTTCTCTTCCTCGAATTCCCAATCAATCGTGGCCCGCCAGGAGCCCGGTTGGGTAAGGCAACAAAGTCGCCGCCTTTCGCGGTCGAAACCCCTAAAGATTGCATCTTGCGGGGGCGTTGGGGAGGAATTCACGAGGAAAGAAGCTAATTCGAAGAGGATAAACGAAGTGGAAATCTGGGATTAGCCAACGGCTACGCAAGCAACAAGTCCTCGGTCGACCACCATCTCTCATTATCGACTCGAATTGCCCTGGATTCATCCTGTCCAAACCAAAGCAGTTTTATTTTCTTCATTTTAAAAATAAAAATCATTATCCCAGCTACCTAAAAAAGCGACGATCCACGGTTTGTTCCACCACAAAAAAAAATTGAACTTTTTGAAAGAAGATAGATTAGATTGTATGTACAAACTTTGAGAAATAAAAAAATCTCCTTATTTTCAAAAAACAAAAGGAAATTATATCAAAACAAAGTCGAATGTAAGAAGAAGAAGAAGAAGACATGCCTACTTGTGAGTAATGCAAGAGTTATTTTGGACAGGGGGGATTTGGGGCTGACTGAAGCAAAGTTAAGTCGGCCCATTTTGCTTTTGTTCGGATGCCCCCTGCCGCCCATGTTCAGACTTGGAATTGTTTGTTGTTCCATCTAAAGGTTTGTGATATTTGCACCCCTAAGCTTTTTTCACGAGAAGATAGCCTTTAATTGTATATTACCCTTAATTAAAAATGAAAAAAATTCATAAACATATTAGCAATTATCAAATTAAATATCATTTTGTAACAAAAAAATCAACAACAAGCGGGCACAATTGGTATCCATATCCATCTCCGCTAAATATATACACATATAAGTTACTTATAGAAAGACGATACAATTGGATACTTATTATAAGAACAAAAAATTAAGAGTAATTACTTTTTTTTCCCTGTGGACCAATTAGATCGAAACGAAGGCTTTCCCGAGGCAGGACAAGTAAAGCGTCACGTTATACACAATTCTTGTCTCTCATCATCACTTCTCATATATATATGTGTGTGTTTAAAAATTCATACTTAAATCTATGACAAGACTATATGCCTATAGCCTATAGAGTTATTAAGACTAAGAAAGAAGATACTTCCGAGGACACTTAAGTAGTGTAGTGCAAGGTGGGTGGTGAGTGTTTGAAACCTTATCATAGATTTACCGATGTTGGTGGGGTGATCTAATAGAATTCATAAGTTGTCCACCATTTAGGTTTTTGGGCTTCAATTGTAATTGGACCGATGAGAGAGTAAAATTCAAATCGTGTTCAAAGAGAATGTAATAGGGCTGAGCTTAAAGCTCGCATGCTTAGGCATCGTGAGAGGGCTTACTTAATATAAAAAAAAACTAAGAAAGAAGAAAAAGATATTAAAAAAAAAAGTTTCCGGCGGTCCAAAGGAATCGGCAATCAATCTATTGGACGGCCCCCAATCGTTCGTTGCATCGGTCGTTGCTCCATGGATATAGACGCCAGACGGCTTCATCACGTGTCCCAAACCAAACTTCACTTAAGACCTAATCCTTGAGATTCTTCCTATGATTACGGGGGAGAGTTTCTATATTCTAACATCGGCAGCAGATTGACTTTGTCTATATCCATACAATCAAATCCAAAAGGAGGAGTTAGGACGATACAACATGATTTTCTCCTAATTTAGTGTTCATAAATAACAAAAAAACATTGAGGGTTTATTTATTTATTTATTTGATACAATTCTCCTTAAATATTGAAGGACAACACTTCTTCTTCTTCTCTCGTCTTTCTCTTAGTCAATCGAGAAATGACTCTTCATAATAATAGAATGAGAGAAATCTACAAATATAACTAGAGCTTCTTTGATATGGAAAACTACCCCCCACCCCACCCCCAATCTCCTATGGCTCGTATAGAGATAGGGATAGCTTGCCTAGAGAACAGGAATGTGTCCAATTGGCAATTTGACAAAATAATTCCCTCATTTCTTCTGCACGTGTGATGTTCGGAGGATTTTAATCTTTTTTTTTTAAAGATAAATCACAGTTTCGTTGGTGGATTTCTCATTTCTTCTTATCACTTTCTTTCTTTCTTTTTTTTTTCCGGGGGGGGGGGGGGTTGGTATTTGATCTGATTGTAAATTGCATGTTGTGCGGCTGATTGAATATCAAAGGTAATGTTCTTCCTAATAATTTGCCAAAGACAATCATGACACCTTAGCTGGATAATTAGTAAGATACTTGCCGTTTCTATATCTATGTACGCCTTTTTTCTAGAATTTGTAATATTTAATGATTAAGTGATTTAATTATGAATTCAATATTTAACGAATATAATAAATTTGCTCCGAATGAAAATATATGTACCGGGTAGGGACTTTTTCTCGCGTTTGGTGTTATGTTAGTGTTTTTCGGTAGGTTTCCATCACCTCATAAACATATCTAATCTCGGGGGACATGCTTTCCGGGGAAGCGTGATTCCACTTTGGTTATAATGAAAGCAACGATGGTTATAACATCATCGCATCCTTAAATTATATTCATCGCATCATCTCATCTCTGCAGACGTTCACGTCTCGATGGATTCATCGCCCCCCCGCGAAGTAACAATCCCGACCGGATGGTCGCCATCAGAGAGAGCTGATCAGTGTTAGGTTCACTAGCAACATCTTCTTACGTTAACACCCGTTTATTGTTAGTCCAAATGGTTAGTGTATAAACATGCTGGCCTCTTTACAGTGATAAAGGAGAGCAAAGAGAAGCCAAAAAGGCACAAACCCCTGATTCAAGGGTTTCCTCTCGCATTATTCTTATACTTTACGAACCAGTTTGCCTAAATAAAGGTACTGCCCTATTAAAAATTTTGCAATTTGTCACCCACCCATGTAAAGAAAACACGATAAGATTAAAAATAAATGATATGTCCTTCGAGAGCACTTGGCCATGGATCGAAAATTGAGACCTAACATGAATATTATACACAAGTATTTAATTTAACGACGAAAACGAAAGGAAAGAAACAAACAAACTTGCATCAAAAGGGGGCAGCTCGGACCAATTTAATAAGTGAGAAATATAATGTTTCGGTCCGCAAATCAAGCGAGGGGGGGAGTGGCAATGTCTACCGAAAACCCCCATGTGCAATTGCTCCTTCCCCCCTCCTCCTCCCAATGAGAAATATAATAAAGAAGAAGAAGAAAAGAAATTGGGATAATTGATTGGAGACAAGTGCTAGTCTAGTCTAACCCTAAACAAATGCTTTGCATATTTTTTTAAATTTCATCGATCCCCCAAAGACAAACAAACAAACAAGTGTGGGACACGAGTTTGAATTTCCCACCATTGAAAAACTTTGCTCCCCTCCCACCCCCTTAAAATAAGAGAAGGGGGCAAAAGGACTCCTTTCCCATCGTTTTGCAAAGTAATTGGACCATCCTAGGAAAGAAAGGGATGCAGTTTGTTTATTGCATCTCGCCTCGACTTGCCCCATTCATCTGAGCCACGTCCCATGTACAGTTATGAAGCATAGATTAGAGGAGGATGAGTACATTTGAAGTCATAAGATTTAAATCATATATTATTATTACACGTTTGTCCGTGAAAGTTACATTCATGTAAAAAATGATAATTATAGTATTTGTTATTCAAGTTTATCTCAGTGTCTTGTTGTCTGTTCAGTTCTGTTCGGTTTTATTTCTTTTTCGGTTTGAAGAAGAGGAATTAATTCCTTTTTTATTTTTATTTTTATTTTGGATTCAGTTTGTGGAAGAAGCCCCACATGCTTGTTTGCCCCGTTTCCTCTCCCTATAAAATACTCTGTCCATCGCAGGTCCATCACAATTTCCCAAACTTCCCATCCCCTAAACAAGAAAAAAGAATGAAGATGATGCGGCTGAGGTCGATGAAAAAGCTCACCAGGGGCTCTTCCAAGGTCGGCGTCAACAACGCGGGGAACTGCTGTAACAACTCCGGTGGCGACATCAAGTGGGAGCTTCGGCCGGGAGGCATGCTCGTCCAGAAGAGGGAAGACCTCCTCGCGGGAGGCAGTGTCGTAAGGAGGGATGGAGGAAGAGGAGGAGAAGAGGAAGAGGAAGGCACGATTATGGTTAGAGTCTCGACGACCTTCGCGACCTGTCATGACATCCCGATCCGACCGACTTCGACCTTCGGTGAGCCCGCACGCACGCACGCACGCCCCCTCCGAGTCCTTATACTCGTGCTGAGTTCAAATTATAATCATAGTATTTGGGTCTCTGTGGCAGGGGAACTGAAGAGGGTGGTGGCGATGGTGACGGCCATGGAGGAAAGGGAGCAGAGGTTGTTGTTCAAGGGGAAAGAGAGGGAGGACAGGGAGCATCTACACATGGTGGGTGTCAGAGACAAGGACAAGGTGCTGCTCTTGCAGGATCCTGCCATCAGGGAGAGGAAACTCCTGGGGAGTAGTCCCACAAACCTCCGTGCCTCGATCGCTGTCTGAAAGTTCAATTTCACGGCCGCCAACACCATCACTTGATGGATGAATGAATCCTTTGGTTATAATATTTACAAAGCGATTCCCTTTCTTGTTCTTTCTTTTTTGGCTACTAACATCCCCATCGTGTCAGCTCCCCGACTTCTTATACGTTAAAAATTTTGAGAACTTGGGAGTTCTCCCCAGGGTGGATCACATGGGTTAGGTCAGGGTAAGGGTTCAGGGTTGTACTTAAAATATAAAAATTTAGAAGAGAGAGGTCCGTGTGATTTTCCCAAGAAGAAAAAGGATTAGTGCATGTGTGCATCATCATCATCATCGAGTCTGGATAGCGTGTAGTAATAGTCATGATGATGTTATTTCAAATACAGAGAGATGGAGGTGTCTTCCCTTTTCTCTTTATTGACCATTGTGTTTCAGAGCCCCCCCCCCCCCCCCCCCCCCCCCCCTGTTATAATAACAATTTACATGTTTTTTTATTTGAATCACTCCTTGATGATGAAGAGTGCTCTTAGGAAGATCGATAACGGAAACTCATTATAATATATGTTTTACTAATAAGTTTTCTTGGGTTTTGTTTTGTTTTTTACTAATACGTTGTGATATGGTATAAAGTTAAAAGAGAATGTGTTCGCCGTAGAATTAAGAAAGAAAGAAAAAAACAAGTATTACTAGAACAACACTTACGTCTTTTAAACGCAATGCTTGAATATGCATGAGAGCAAAATACAACCAATATTGCTCGTTTGAATAATTATCATGTATTTATTATAAATAGTTATTATTATATATTTAAATAATAGTAGACCTAAATACTTCGGCAACCATCGTTTAAGAATTCGCAATCTGTTATAATCTTATTTTGAAACACCCGATTGGTCCTCGATCATCGACTGCACAATTTTCATAGACTTGACAACTGCATCGACTGAGTGGACATCTTCGATCGACCGAGCGTTGAATAGTAAACTCTTTCCAACAACAACGTCAACTCATAGGTTAAAGTCATTAGCCCAAAATTAGTTTACCATGTAAAAGAGTGGAACACAGCTTGAACAACGAATGATCACTCTCCTTGTTCATATCATTTGTTTTCCAAGGCTTCGTTTACCCCTCATCCGAGATTTAATCTGCGATCTACCAACCAAGTAGAGCTCATATCATGTTCACAAAGCGAATACATAGGAGTTAAGTGAAGCAAAATGAATGATACGAGGATAATCCGGGGTCAGAAAAGGAAAAAAAAATTCCCATTTGAGGAAGAAAGATCCAGTGCTCTCTGTTTTTTAATAAATATTTAAGTTACAACCCACCAGATAAACTATTATGCTACGTTGGCAAATTTATATGGACAACAAAACCCTCATCCATCAAGTATCGAA
This sequence comes from Melastoma dodecandrum, assembly GCA_029817715.1. Classification (NCBI taxonomy): domain Eukaryota; kingdom Viridiplantae; phylum Streptophyta; class Magnoliopsida; order Myrtales; family Melastomataceae; genus Melastoma; species Melastoma dodecandrum. The sequence continues at coordinate 23,672 of JARUPY010000109.1, forward strand.
GCTAAGACTCGAACTCACATCGAGTTGTAAGCTTGGGACAGTCATTCCTAGGAACTGATCATTTTGTGGGAACTATTCAATGATTGTCTCCAGTGCACGCGCCGAAGAACTTTCCCGACCTGCAAAGCAAAGCTGAGGATAATAACATAATTTAACGCACGCCAAGATGGAAGTGATCTATTACTGCACTCAATTTTTTATTTTGAGGGTCGTCGTTGTCTTGTTTTTCCTAATTTAATTTGCATTGAGAAGTGTACTGGGGGGGGACAGAGGGGCCCTTGTGCTTTCAGACAGTTTAGTTGCATGTGGTGGTGGTTGGGGGGGGGGGGGTTGGATGTGCTCATGTGGGCATGCTTCCTGGATTTGATACGACGTGACACCCGCTTAATCAACTTCACGATCCTCCCCAAGTTGCAACATCCTGTTTTTTTGTCGGAATCTTTTGTGGTAAGATCGATGAGCTTAGGATTAGTATCGGGATCGTAACAATCCCGATCCTGTCAGAACTAAAACACAGAACCTATACTTCTCTTGGCGTGGGCCTTCCATAATATTTTGTTATTGGGCATAATCTTTTACTTTGAGTTGGTAAACTATAAGGCTTGCTAGTAAAAGATTCATGAATTACAAGATTATCTCGTGCGTGCGATTTGAGTGGCCTTCCTTTATTAATACGTGTCCAAGATCAAATACGCACATTCCCTCCATCTTTCCCACATCTCAAACATCCCTTCCCATCCCCATTTATAAGAGCAGTGAACCGGCAACGGCCGCGACACAGATTACGGCAGACCCCTTGAGGGAGGGGATTTTGGAGGGGATGTACGGATGAAATGGGGTCATTGCTTTTGTTAGGCATCTTCGAAAAACTAACTACTTTGAGGTAATCGTAAGATTTGCTATATCTTGTGGGAGCGGTAAGAACAATCCGATGTTGTAGAATTAGAAGATATTGTTTTTAGGTCAATAACGGGGAAAATTAACTTAACCATTTGCATTCAACCTCTCCTTTAAGTCATCAGAAGCGCCTGGTTAACGTGGATAGGCCGGACCAACCCGGGACAGTCTGGTCACAAGTAGTATGGCATTGTCTCCATAGTAAGTAATGATGATCAGCAGGACCAATGGGACCACTGATCACACGATCGGCCTCTTGTGCTTACGGCGGCTTAACGGTTGGCCTGCCGAAAGCACACTAAGACCTAGTGTTTTTCGTTTTGGCAAAACTGGTGGCGGGAGGACGTGGACGTTTCCAAATTAGCCATGGTCAAGCTTTTCTCGATATTACAGCGGAAGCAGTGGATATTCCCAGTTTCAAATGACATTCACCTGGAGAATCTCATGTGTAATCGAACCTCTACATGAGTAAGCATTGGCTTCATGCTTGAGGCAGAGTAGTTTTGGATAAGTAGCACGAGTCAAGGAAAATTTCCTCTTTCCTCGGTTTGACCTTTTGATCAGAATTAAATACATACCAGACGATCATCCTCGTGAAGTGATGGGAGGATCTGGCAACATGAACTGTACGTAATCCTCTTGACAGTTTCAAGATGTGGAGGGAGTTGAACATTGCAGGACATTGAAGAACGTCGTCGCAATCCCTGCAGATTTTTCTGGAGCAATTCCTCCCCTTGGCTTGCATTCTTCTATGATAGAATGATAACATCCCGAGGAACCTCCTCAGGAATTGGTGATTGTGACTGGTTTCGTGGATGGTTGGAGTCGGGTAAGAATACAGAGGCAACAGTTCTTCTGCCTGGGTACTTTTCAACTAATTTTCTGTTTTGAGTCTACACTTCCTCGTCTAATTTTATTAGGCTGCAATCGTGAGGATTGGTTTTGGAGAAATGATGGGCTTCTCGAAACTGTTGTTTGCGTCCATCAAGGACGCGGCTATCTTCGAAAGTTGCGGCATGGCCAATCTGATCACAACTTATTGTCAGTGACAGAGAAAATAAGATGTGTTAGACTTCGTTATGTGGGCACATCTTTCATCTCCATTGGCTTCTTTCAGTGGGAGGAAGGAGCAGGAGAGTGGCAGAGGCATTTGCGAAGAACCGAGGGGAAAGGTCAGAAAATAACCCTGCTCCATTTTTTTTCTCAGATATATCGCAACTCTGTTTTAGACGGGTCTAAAACGTTTAAGGTATCGACCACGCCGTTCACGTAGTTGACGCCAAAATGCTGCAGGGACAAACACTGCAGGTAAGAAATCACCATCCGTTGTCTTGGTTACTGCGGTCGACACGAAGATATTCGTCCAGGTCATAAGGAGATATTTGTCCAAAATCTCGTTTTCTTTAACCAGGGTGTGTCCACGGCAAGCAAACACGAGGTCCCAAGCCACCGGGGTTGGCTAGAGATGTTCCCGCGAGATCAGCACAGGCAGGCTAGCTCCATCCGTTAGTGTTGAATACAGTAAGTGAGCATTAGCCCCAAATTCCTCTCCCAAAGATGAGAGTGTTAGTGTGTGCACGTATGTGTCAAGATGCTTTAATGTATTTGAGGATAAATAATTAATAAAGACGAGCATTTGTCATTGATTATTTTACTTTTCTACACGTAAAATTATTAATGATAAAGTCCCACAGATTATTGAGTATATTAATTTGAAATAGTCCGTGATCATATAGATGTTTAGAAGGGACATGGACATCTAGATCATCGCTAAGTATAACTGAGGTCAAGATAGACCAAGGGATAGTGTATCCAAGTTATATTTAGGGGTACCCTAAGATTAGGGATACTGGACACGACCCGATTAAGAGGGTAACACATATTGAACATCATTGGTCAATCCTCTTTATGGACGAGTGTAACTGATCTTTTAACTTGAGACCTTCATTTATTCTATGCGTGGAGTTTGCGCACTTTGACGTCGTTAAAAGCAGTCTTTAACCGGATTGTGAGTAATACGATTGTTGGGTGTGTGACAAAGCGTAGAGAGAATAGTGTTGAGTCAATATAGGATTCATCGCTCTCTTGGATTAGAGAGTTGACGTCTAGGCCACTTGATAGAGATATTAGTGACTCTAAAATCCATGGCCATGGGAGAAATGTTTTACATTCAAGAGAGTCTATTATATCTTGGTAATCAAGTAAAACAATAAATTTGGTGATGATGTATTTTGCGCCAAATTAATTGGGATGTCGGTTAGATGAAGAGATTAAATTACACGGTAATCGGTTCATTGTGGTTTATGATTTATAATCATTATCCTAACACGTTGGGTGACTAATAACTGTTGATCGACAGTTACCTTAGTTTGTGTATGGATATACACTGCCTTCGTGTATAGGACCTAGAGGGTCGCACGCATAGCACGTCGACACGAACATTATATTTTGATTATTTTAGTGGATACTAAAATTAATCATTTTATTTCAGAATTAGAATTAATTGGATTATTAATTTATTCTGAAATATCGGAAGCAGATAAATAGACCAAGATCGAATATGGATTTATTCGAGTCAAAAACTTATAAAGTATGTTAAATAAATATTTATTTACTTATTTATAGATTATATATGAAATACTTTATTTATTAAAGTAATATTTGAATTATTAACGTCACACGTTGATTATTTGATTTAATTGATTGTCTGTTTACGTTTTAAAGTGAGGATTGATTTTAAAACGGAAACTATCTTTAATTTGTTGTCATGAATGCAATGTTACGTTTTAAGAAATTTAAAGGGAAATAGTCTGTCGATTCATTTTTGGGGGAGAGATTTGAAAAGAATTAGAAAAAGATTTCTTTTCGGGGTTTTTTTTTTTGGGGAGTTTTGTGAGCTTCCGAAATTCTTTGTCGATCCAAGAGGTTAGCACCTAAGGGATTGTTGAGAAGTTCGTGATCGTGTGCGCGTGGATACCCCTAGAGAAGTCACACTTGGGGCTCTTGATCTATTTTTCCTGATTACGTTTTGTTTCGTCGAAAATTTCAAGGTACGTTTTTCGGGTACGATTATGCTATTATTTATCTAAAATTTATACGTACCATGAGCTTTTATTATTTTTGGGCATAAAAGTTTATAATAATTGTTTCCGCTGCGCCCTGAAATCTAACCAGTGGCATCATAACCTATTCATGGTCCGAGCGTATAATTTTTGATGATATAATAAAAAAGGATGTTTTATATTGTTGATATATTATCATTGTTATTATAAATGTTAAAGAAGTGTTTTTCTTTAAAAGTAAATATTTAGATAATTATTTCCTTTGAACAAAAGTTAAATATCAAATTTGTTCAAGAAAATTAATAATTATCTAATTATACGGCCACGATTATATCTAAATCTCAAAGTTAGAGATTTTAATTTCCTTGATTATGATTAAAATATTAATATATTTATTATAATAATAATAAATATGTCAGAGGAACAAATTGCTCATAATTCTAAAATTTAAAAGAAATGTGAAAGTTTAAAATTCATTCTATTAATTATTATGAGCATAATTAGGTTGTGGATTCAACCTAGTTACGATTTACATTTAGATTCTACAATTTTAATAATATTATAATAGGAATTATTATAATGTTAAACTTATCATGTATTAATTAAATTCCAAGATCCTGCCCTGTGTGGGATTCCTAGGCCTTGACGAATGGGCGACCTCTCTAAATAGAAATAAAAAAAATTCCTAGGCAAAAGTGCTACAATCAAGCCCGAGAGAGAGAGAGAGAGAAATAAAATAAAATAAAAAATTGAAAAATTGAAGATTTTGGCAAGCACGTGGGAAACTATAAACTTAAATTCCACAAGTAATGAAATGTGATATTTCGATTAATTTCCTAAATGAGATTAAATATTCTCATTGATTTATAAATCAACCCAACGTAACCGTTGATCTGTAGGGCTGTAAATGGTCCGGTTCGGATTGAGTTGTGTATATTTTGTACCCGAACCATTGTTATCGGGTTCATAACTTTCGACCCAAACCGTTAACCCAAACCAAAATATTTTTTTCAAAACCGAACCGATTTTTGGGGTTCGGTTCGGGATCCGATAAAATCATAAAACATAAATCATTTTATAAAAATTTTGACTTATAATTCTGAAGTTCAAAAATTTTGACATACAATAGTTCCCAGATTTAAAAACAAAGAAGGGTAATTACAAAAAGTCTAATTTCATGTAACTTTGAAATTTCAACCCAGTTTAACACACAAAATTTACGTGGGCTTGTGCGACAATATCTTCCACTTGCATAACCTATATTCGTTGAAAAGAAAAATATTAATTATATAAGATATGATTATAAAAAATCAATACTATCATACTTACATTGAATAAATCTCTTCAAATTATTCCTCAATGTTGTAATAAGAATCGGCATTTTCAGACAAATCTAAAATAGAGAGAAGATAATTGTATTATCAGTTAATATAAACTGAAAAAGAATAAAAGCACTGAAAAGGAATAAAAGCATTTGAATATATGAAAGTTACCATAGTTACCCGTTTCAAAAGCTTTTAATTCTTCAGAATATTCATCAATCGAAAACAATCCAGCTTGTCTATTTCGCAGCCAATTTTTAGCACATATAAGAGCTTCCACTGTCTTAGGAGACAACAAACTACGAAATACATTGATGACTCGTCTTCCTGTACTAAAAGCAGACTCGGAAGCAACGGTCGAAACAGGAATAGCTAAAACATCTTGTACCATCACAGATAAAACTTGATATCTAGAAGAGTTTAATTTTCACCAATCCAAAATGTTAAAATCTAAGCCTAAAGAAGTTTCACAATCCTCAGCCAAATACTTCTCCAACTCAGATTTTTCTTTAGCATTTTCATTTCCTGCTTGTCTCAAATACATGGCAGTCATTATATCTAAAGATGTATCAATGGATGTTTCACTTAAGTCTAGGTTATTTTGTGTATGCGAAATAGATTTGTTAAGAATATTATTATAGTGATCAAATAATGCTCCAAGTGTCGCTTCTATTTTTTGCAACAACTCTTTCGCTTTTTCTTCTTCATAGAAAATACCAACATCCCATTTAACATATTTCAATTTATGCCTAGGATCTAATATTATAACTATGAACAACATAATATTAATGTTGTTCACATTACCCCAATATTTTTCAAACTTGATTCATCCTTTTAGCCATTGAAAGTAGACCCATATTTTCATCCGAACAATATTTATTAATCATCTTGCCAATACCAAAAATCTCATTCATATAATAGTTAGTTGTTACATAAGATGAACCATAAATTTTTAAAGTAGCATTATAAAACAACTAAAGAAATAACAGAATATCACGAGCATACTTCCAATCATCATAAGTAGGGACTCCTTTTATTTTATTAAGTTCGTCAACGAACTTGTTTTCATGAATCTCCATTATGTCAAAAACCTTTTGAAACTTCAAAGCAGAATCAATCATCATATAAGTAGAATTCCATCTTGTCTCAACATCCAAGCATAACAAACCGTTATGCTCAACTTTCTCACTTTTAACATATGTCATAAACTTAGCGAATCGTGAGGGAGAAGACCTTACATAACGAATTGCACTCCGAATTCTTATAATAGCATCATCTATTTCCTTTAACCCATCTTTAACAATCAAACTAAAAATGTGAGCGCAACATCTCATATGAAGATATTCACCTTTCAAAATAAGTGTATCTCGATGTTGAAACCTTCTTTTCAAATATTGAATACAAAGATCATTTGAGCTAGCATTATCAATAGTTAAACAAAAGATTTTACTAATACCCCAACTAGCCAAACATGACTCAATAGCTTTACCAATTATTTCTTCCGAATGACCAGAAATCGGACAAAAATTTAATATTTTCTTTTGTAAAATCCAATTAGCATTAATAAAATGAGCTGTCAAACACATATAATTTAAATTTTCACATGATGTTCATATATCTGTTGTAAGACTAACCCTCTTTGGCATTTCAGAAAAATAGTTTTTCAATTTTGTCTTTTCATCCGAATAAATATTGATAATGTCATTTTTCAAGGTATTTCGACAAGGAGCCATAAATTCAGGTTGTACAGAGGCCATAAATTGTCTAAATCCTTCATTCTCGACATGCTTAAAAGGTAATTCATCCAATATAAACATTAAAGCAAGGGCTCTTCTACTTGCAGTTTGGTCAAACTTCCATATTTTATTATTAGAAGAACTTTTAATAGATGGGAAAGATATGCTAGCCTGACTTTTTCTTTATTATTAGGGTTCTTCTTACATCTACCAAGATGTGCATGAAGCGTGCTAGTTCCAATTATACTATTTACACAAAAATCTTTTGAACAGTATCGACATTTAGCACGCTGATTATTCTGTTCATCGGAATGCAATATATCAAAATGTTCCCAAACAGATGACCTTTTTTTTTCTCTTAGTATGACTAACTGGTTGGCTAAAAGGAACTTGAAGAAATTGGTGAGGCTGAATTCGAAAAAGTGGGTGTGTGTAGCTTGGCTGCGCAATTGGGAGAAGGGGGCGGAGGCGGAAGGGATGAAAAAAAGTAGGGTTTTTTCCCCTTATATAGTCATTACTTACAATGACAAAAATAACTCTGGTTATTGGGTTTTTTGGGTCAAACCGAACCCATTAAACTATAATGAGAAAAACCGAAAAAAAAAAACCGAACCGAAATTAAAAAATTAAAACCAAACCAATAAAATTAAAAAACAAAAAATCCGAAATTATCGGTTTGGTTTGGTTCGATTCGGTTTGGATTATCGGGTTATCGGATTTTATTTTCACCCCTATTGTTCTGGATGGACGGTAAAAATTAGGAAATTTTAAGTTGTCGAAAAATCATAATTAATTGTGGAAGTATTTCAAAAGTTAAGAATATATTTATTGAAATACTAATGTGACAATATTAAATGTTGAATATCATTTAAATCCAAATTGTCACAGGATATTCAACATAATTAATTATAAGATTTGTGAAGGTACACAAAAGATATTTTAATGGTGAGACAACACTAAAATAAAATCCCCTAATTATTAAGTCAATTATTATAAAATAAAGGCCCTCTATTAATGTTTATTATAATAGTCGGATTTTTTCCATGAGTCGGTACAGCTAAGGTCGGCTTTTTGAGGGACAAGTGTTGAGTTTAAGAGTTATTATACTCAACGTAAAAATACCGAAAGTCACACAGATAATTGTGATTGGAGAGTTAAGGCCTACTCATTTCGTGTGGTGTGTAGGTACAGCTCAGCTGTGCGCATACTTCATGTTTTGAGATTCGGTCCCACTAGAAATTATTAACCAACAAATTCCCGATTTCAACAGAAGGGGCTGTTGTTTTCGAATAAAATAGTGGGAGATATATTAAAGTCCTTTATTAATTAATATTCCACAAATACTAAAACTCTACTTTAAATTATTTTGTAGATGGCAAACACAAACACCCTTTCCCTGCGAAGCATTCTCAAGAAAGAGAATATCCTCATCGGTTCCAACTACCTTGATTGGTATAGAAAACTAACAATTGTCCTAAGGCACGAGAGAAAGATTTATGTGCTGGAGGATGAACCACTTAAAGAACCTGCACCTGGTGCTTCTGAGGATGATCAGTCTTATTGCAGTCAATACTTGGAAGATGCGCTAGATGTTCAGTGCATCATGTTGTCTTCTATGTCTCCCGAGTTGCAGAGGCAGCATAAGAACATGAGTGCTAGGAAGATTGATCAGCACTTACGTGAGCTCTTCCAAGAGAGTGCCAGAGTTGAGAGGTATGAGACCTCTCGGGCACTGTTTCGAACAATGCTGGTGGAGGGTAACCCAGTTGGGCCACGTGTACTCAAGATGATAGGGTACATTGAGAGGCTCGAGAGCTTGGGTTCCAAGCTGGACCAGGACTTAGCAGTTGACTTGGTTTTGTCCTCACTCCCACCATCATTTTCTCAGTTTGTGTTGAACTTCAACACTAATAGTATGGAGAAGAGTTTGACTGATCTGATGGCAATGCTTAAAACTGTTGAGAAGGACATGAAGGTGAATCCTTCACCACGAGCAATGATGGTCAGAAAGACATACAAGCGTCTTGGCACCGGGAAATTTAATCTCAAGGCTAAAGCAGTTAAGAGCGCCGGACCTCTAGCTCAAAAGAAGCTTAAGAGAGGGCAGCAGTGCTCCAGTCTGATGAGAAGGAATTATATGCTTTCATTGTGGCAAGAAAGGCCATTGGAAGAAGAATTGATTCCAACTCATGAAGAAGAATGCCAATGGAGCGGATGATTCAGGTATCTTTGGGTTTGAATGTAACCTTTCTGTTTCTTCATCATGGGTCATAGACTCCGGAAGTAGTTCTCACATTTATGCGAACTTGCAGGGTCTAAGTGACTGCAAACGGCTGTCCATTGGCGAGATGGACCTACGAATGGCAACTGGAGCTACAATTGCTGCATTAGCTGTAGGGACGTATGTAATAAAATTGCCCAGTGGATTTGATTTAAATTTGGAGAACTGTTATTTCGTTTCTAGTTTTTCCAAGAACATAATTTCGGAGTCGTGTTTAGACGCCAAGGGATTTGTATTTGAATTCAAGGACAAGTTGTTTTCCTTTTATTTGAATGGGATGTTCTATGGAAATGGTTCATTAAATAATGGTTTGTACGTTCTGAATTTGGATGAGCCGATTTACTAGGTTGAAGGGAAGAAACAGAAAATGCGTGACTCAAACTTAACATATCTCTGGCATTGTAAACTTGGTCATGTAAACGAAAAATGCATCGCAAGGTTACTGAGTAATGGGTATTTGGACTCTTTTGAGTTAAAGCCCACAGATACATGTGAAGCGTGTTTACAAGGAAAAATAATCAAGAAGCCTTTTACCAAGACAGGTGAAAGGGCCAAGGAACTGCTAGAACTCATACATAGTGATGTGTGTGGGCCATTGCTGGTTCAAGCCAGAGGAGCGTATTCCTACTTTGTGACTTTCACCGACGATTTAAGTAGATATGGATATGTCTACTTAATGAGGCACAAGTCTGAAACTCTGGAAAAGTTTAAAGAGTTAAAGAACGAGGTAGAGAATCAACGAGGCCAGAAGATAAAAGCCCTTCAGAGTGATCGAGGCGGCGAGTATCTTAGCCAATAGTTCATTGATTACCTAAAAGAGTGTGGGATCGTTTTACAACTTACACCTCCTAGAACACCGGAGTGGAATGGTGTTTCAGAAAAGAGGAACCGCACGCTCATGGACATGGTTAGATCAATGATGAGTCATGCAAGTCTTCCGTTGTCATTTTGGGGTTATGCCTTAGGAACAACAGCATACATGCTTAACGGAGTTCCAAACAAGTTAGTATATAAGACTCCTTATGAAGTATGGTTTGGGAGGAAACCGAACTTGTCTTATCTTAAGATATGGGGCTGTGATGCTTATGTGAAGAATGAGAATTTTGATAAGCTTGCGGCAAGATCTACTAAGTGTATGTTTGTAGGTTATCCCAAGGAAACAAAGGGATACTATTTTTATCTCCCAAGTGAGGACAAGGTTATCGTTGCTCGATATGCTACTTTCTTGGAAAGAGAATTTATTTCTAAAGAGAGTAGTAGGAGTAAAGTAAATCTTGAAGAAATTTCGAACTCTACAAACAGGTTAGAAACTGAACATTTAGATAGGGAATCGATACCACAAGTACAAGCGATTCCAACTTCGAAAGATGTTCAAGGAACGCAAGATCAACGTAAGTCGACAAGAGTACATCGAGAGCCTGACAGATATGGTTGGCTAGTAACCCAACATGGGGAAGTACTGCTCGTCGAGGATGATGAACCGTCGACTTATGAGGAAGCAATCGCTTCAAATTATTCCGAGAAATGGCTAGAAGCCATGAAATCAGATATGGACTCCATGTATACCAACCAAGTTTGGGAGTTGGTTGATGCGCCAGTTGGGGTAAAACCCATTGGGTGTAAATGGATCTTCAAGAAGAAGATTGATATGGAAGGGAATATAAGTACCTATAAAGCAAGACTTGTGGCCAAGGGTTTCACTCAACGTCAAGGAATTGACTATGATGAAACATTTTCACCGGTTGCAATGCTTAAGTCCATTAGGATTCTGCTTGCGATAGCAGCTTACAAGGATTACGAGATATGGTAGATGGATGTAAAAACCACTTTTCTGAATGGAAAGTTACAGGAGGAAGTATTTATGGTACAACCTCCCGGTTTTGTTGCATCCAAGAATGCAAATAAAGTATGTAAGCTCGAGAGGTCCATTTATGGGCTAAAGCAAGCATCTCGGAGTTGGAATATGTGATTTGACGAAGCAGTCAAAGAATTTGGCTATGTCAAGAATCCAGAGGAACCTTGCGTTTACAAGAAGGTTAGTGGGAGCAAGATTTCGTTCCTAGTGTTGTATGTTGATGATATACTTCTGATAGGCAATGATATCCCTAGCCTAGAGTTTACCAAGACTTGGCTGGGATAGTGTTTTTCTATGAAAGATATTGGGGAAGCAACTTATGTCTTAGGTATTAGATTATACCGAGATAGATTAAATAGGTTGCTGGGTTACATGTTCTTAATTTATGGAGGAGATGGTGAGTTAGTTGTTAGAGGATATACTGACGCTAGTTTTCAGACAGATCGGGATGATCTGAAATCGCAGTAGGGTTATGTGTTTTGCTTGAATGGTGGAGCTGTATGTTGGAGGAAATCCAAGCAGGAGACAGTTGCAGATTCTACAGCTGAGTCGAAGTACATTACAGCTTCCGAAGCGGCAAAGGAAGCTGTGTGGATCAAGAACTTCATAGCGGAGCTTGAAGTGGTTCCGAACATTATTGACCCAGTGATATTATACTGTGACAACAATGCAGCCATAGCGCAGGCCAAGGAGCCGAGGTCTCACCAACGATCCAAGCACGTACTGCGGAAATATCACATCCTCCGAGAGATTGTTCAGAGGGGTGACGTGTTGGTTAGCAGAGTTGATATGAGCGAGAATATCGCGGATCCACTCACAAAGGTATTACCTCTGCAGAAACATGAGACCCATGTGAGGAGCCTAGGACTTCGAGTCCATAGTGCTTGGCAATAGTGCAAGTGGGAGATTGTTAGTGTGTACACGTATGTGCCAAGATGCTTTTTTTTTTTGACAATAAATAATTAATAAAGACGAGGATTTGTCATTGATTATTTTACTTTTCTGCACGTAAAATTATTAATGATAAAGTCCCACAGATTATTGAGTATATTAATTTGAAATAATCCGTGATCGGATAGATATTTAGAGGGGACATGGACATCTAGATCATCGCTAAGTATAACTGGGGTCTAGATAGACCAAGGGATAGTGTATCCAAGTTATACTTAGGGGTACCCTAAGATTAGGGATACTGGACACGGCCCGATTAAGAGGGTACCACATATTGAACATCATTGGTCAATCCTCTTTATGGACGAGTGTAACTGATCTTTTGACTTGAGACCTTCATTTATTCTATGCGTGGAGTTTGCGCACTTTGACGTTGTTAAAAGCAGTCTTTAACCGGATTGTGAGTAATACGATTGTTGGGTGTGTGACAAAGCGTAGAGAGAATAGTGTTGAGTCAATATATGATTCATCGCTCTCTTGGATTAGAGAGTTGACGTCTAGGCCACTTGATAGAGATATTAGTGACTCTAAAATCCATGGCCATGGGAGAAATGTTTTACATTCAAGAGAGTCTATTATATCTTGGTAATCAAGTAAAACAATTAATTCGGTGATGATGTATTTTGCGCCAAATTAATTGGGATGTCGGTTAGATGAAGAGATTAAATTACACGGTAATCGGTTCATAGTGGTTTATGATTTATAATCATTATCCTAACATGTTGGGTGACTAAAAACTATTGCTAGACCCCTTAGTTTGTGTATGGATATACACTGCCCTTGGTGTATAGGACCTAGAGGGTCGCACGCATAGAACGTCGACACGAACATTATATTTTGATTATTTTAGTGGATACTAAAATTAATCATTTTACTTCAGAATTAGAATTAATTGGATTAATAATTTATTCTGAAATATTGGAAGCAGATAAATAGACCACGATCGAATATGGATTTATTTGAGTCAAAAACTTATAAAGGATATTTATATATTATACATGAAATCCTTTATTTATTAAAGTAATATTTGAATTATTAACATCAAACGTTGCATTATTTGATTTAATTGATTGTCTGTTTACGTTTTAAAGTGGGGATTGATTTTAAAACGGAATTTATCTTTAATTTGTTGTCATGAATGCAATGTTACGTTTTAAGAAATTTAAAGGGAAATAGTCTGTCGATTCATTTTTGGGGAAGAGACTTGAAAAGAATCAGAAAAAGATTTCCTTTCGGGGTTTTTTTTGTTGGGAGAAAAAGCCACAGAAAGAAAAGTCCCAAAATTTACAAAGAGCTTTGTGTGCTTCCGAAATTCTTTGTCGATCCAAGAGGCTAGCACCTAAGGGATCGTTGAGAGGTTCGTCATCGTGTGCGCGTGGATACCGCTAGCGAAGTCACACTTGGGGTTCTCGATCTATTGTTCCTGATACGTTTTGTTTTGCCGAAAATTTCAAGGTATGTTTTTCGGGTAAGATTACATTATTATTTATCTAAAATTTACACGTACCATGAGATTTTGTTATTTTTTGGCATAAAAGTTTATAATATTTGTTTCCGCTGCGTCCTGAAATCTAACTGGGAGTTACTTGGAAGTCGCATAAGTCATTCCGTCAAGGGATAACACTTTCAAACTCGTTTTTTCCAATAATCTTGTAGTAGACAAAAAACATTGTAATAGAAGAAGTTTCTTGGTGGCCTCTTCGTTAAGTGAGGGAACCACTTTCATTTCTCAATTAGACTGGTGTATGCTCGAATTAAATGCAAAATTTCAGACCTTGTTAGCATTATATATTCGAGAAAATAAACACACACGCACATCAAACAAATAGAAAATACATCGACCCCGGCAATTAGCTAGAAACAACGAGTTCGGACGATGCTTTTGTCGTTCACGATTGCATCGTCCGGCCGAATGCATAAATCCTCGAACAATCCAAAATTTCTAGTTAATATCCGACCAGTCTTATAAACCTTTTATAACATATAGTTTTAACTTGAAATTTAATCATTTGCATTTTTCTGGATATAACAAAACATATAATATCTATGCATTAAAAATAGCGCAAAGTTAGTAGTTTTACCTTTACCTTATGATAATTTCTCGAATTTCGGTATCACTCTTTCTAAATAATTTATTAAAAAGAGGTCCAGAGATAGTCCTGGATCATAGAGGTCGTCAACATAATATTAGATATGAACGTTAACAAATAATAATTTAGTGACTACATAGATAGTCCTGACATTCCCCAATAAGATATATTTGCCGACTAGGTGGTATCCAATGAAGGGTAGTGTTTCTGCTCATTTCTTTCGATATCGTACAAACTTTCGGGCCGACATCCATCTTGTTAACTAATTATCTCTCGTGCGAAGCTGACAACACAGCCGAACGAACAAGTGATTCTCTCAGCAGGGGAGAAAACCGCAATAAATAGGCCCTCGAACTCGAGGTTTCGAAGCGCACAACATTGACAAGTACCAGTGGTACGATTACTGTAATGACCTAACGAGAGAAATAGTTGACGACTCGGTGGATCTGACACCAGTTGCCGATCTATTCGAGCTTTATATCACCAAAACGTATTATGACTGTCGCCTGATGTATGGGCATGGATATTGCAGCGAAGGTCTGTCACGCCAGGACTGTTGGCAGTGTATGCAGTCCGCAAAAAACAAACTTTGGGAGGGATGCGATCACTGGGCGTTTGGGGCTCAGATCCAGCTCTACGATTGCAGAATAAGGTATGAAAACTACTCATTCCATAATGATGGGTGAACAACCTTGTGATAACGAATACCAACCGCTATGGAACTAAAACCCCACCATCGCAGTGTTACTCTTCTTATGAGTACCAATCGTAGAATAATTGTGTAAGACTTGCAACCATGGTCTCATCAGCTATATTTCACTTTCTTATGCATATCATCCTCGGAAAATTCTTTAATGTTGGCTGGCACATTAGACGGTATACATGAAATCTGTTTCCAGTTGCACCTCCTCGACTTGAAGCTCGTGTCAACACAGAAGCTAGCATTAATCGCGCAAAAGCAGCCTTTAGGCCTACAAGGGCCGACAACATACTCTGAAATTAGTGTAGTTCGCAGTTTCTTTGTTGAAAGTGTTTACAACCCCAAAGTCTCAAAGTCTCGAGTTGAAAAGAAAATGCCTCCTAGGATACAAGGTCAACGAGACAATTCCTTTATTGTCAATGTCGACTCGCCGGCCAGCAATTTTCTCCCAAGGTCCTGCTGCACGCAGCTCGACATTGCGGACAGATTCTCGGTCAAGTCTTTCAGATCTGCAGCCGCCGACGTCTACGGAGTGGTTTCACTAATGCACACATACTGCAAAAAACAAACAAACAAGATAATCAACTACAAAAGGTTGTCGGTCCCTGACCGCTTACGCCTGCTACGGACTCCTTCTCTCCGACCGACTCTTTATGCCGACTCGCCAACCAGCGACTCTTCTCCCCAGGCCATGTTGCACGTAGTCAGATATTACGGGCAGTGTTTTGGTCGAGTCCCTTAAATCCGTAACCACCGACGACTCCGAAGCGGCTTCACCAACACTCAACCTGCTGTAGTCACCTCTTACGAGAACGTCTGTATCGAAAATCCGTCCTCCACACTCACAAACATGTTAAAACACCACAAAAACGTTGCAAGAATGTCAACACGCTCAACTTAATCATCCACTCAAATTATTTGTGGGTTTCTTTTATAAAGCAATATCGATCTTCAATTATTAAGGAAATTTATTTTAGACAAATTTTAACTGTGACTACATGTATTCCCATAATGCATAAATTATTTGGGGACAATTTTTTATTGATTTCATATCAATAAAAGAAATCATTATACATATATTTTTTGTATATATATTTTTTGTGGGTGATGAAAAAGGATCATTGTCTCTATGAATTACAAATTTTTTATTATTTTTACAAAAAATTATACAACACGTTTCTCGTATGAAATAATTACAAATGTTAGCTCCGGGAACAAGTGTGGGACCCTCGAGAACTTTAGGAACAACCTCCACGAAACTCGAGAGAATCTGCATTAGAGAGAAGTAGAGTTTTCGGCGGTGTTTCTCAGACCGGCCGATGAGAATGCCGTCGATGGATGGTAGCCAACGTCTAGCAGTGTTGAAACAAAAGCCCCGAGTCTCGCATGAAATATAAAAATGCCTCCCAAACTAGCATATATATTCGATGTTGATTTTAGAGTGGACCGGATAGACTTATATATTGGACTTAGGAGTGAGCGAGCCCGGAATTCTCTATATGGTATCAGAGTCCGGAGTAAAATGGGCTTGTGTTTGAAGGGAGACGTCGAAACCTAAACCTTCAAATTTCACATTGGATAGAAAAATGCCTCTCAATCTAATATGAACCCCGTTAGTTTTACATGTTGGGCTTGAAAATGGACCGACCCGTGATTTCCCACCTGAGTGAAAGAAAGTGGGGGTACGAGGTGCTCCCGATGGCTCACTTTTTCTAACTAATGGAAGAAAGTGGGGGTACGAGGCGCTCCTCCTCGGGTCGATCAGGTTGAGCATCGCCACTCACCCTTCAAATTTCCCAAGCGTTCGGACACGCTTGGGACGAGTTGAGGAACGGAATCGAGCAGAACAAAGGCGATGGGAGATTCGTGCTCGAAATTAAAATTTTTTTTTGAAGGTGTCAAAATATTTCAACGTCAAGCTCCGATCGATTAAAGACATCACGGGTAGGTTTTCCTAAAATATAACATAAACTTAATAGAAATAGTTTAACAGCTTATTATTGAACGGTTATCCGAGTCTTAATCTCAACACATAGGCCCAGCCTCGGAGTTTTATTGATAATCGTACGAATGCAGTTGCACTTATCCGGCATGTTAGAATTGAGGGCGCAGCAATTGACACTACCTATAAACCATGAACTCGGACATTATTTTCACCTTCGGTTCCGCCGTCCAGCAGAAGGCATAAATCTCGAAACATCGATACTAATGTTCGAACAGATGAAGATGGCCATCGGAGCAGAAAACCATGGCCTCATTTCTTATTTTCCCCATATATTCTACTATTTACATATTTGTATTTTATGTTAGAAATAACAACACCTCTCTTATGGGCTCGAGAAAGTTCCTAAGATTATCCTAGAAGGTTCCTAAGATTAGTATAAAAGGTTCTTAAGATTAGTCTAGAAGGCTCCTAAGATTAGTGTAGAAGGTTCCTAAGATTAGTGTAGAAGGTTCTTAAGATTAGTCTAGAAGGTTGTAGGATTAGTCTAGATAGGAATTTTCTAGAAAGGTAGAGAATGAATCTATCTTGGACCCTCCTTATAAGTAGGGGTCATTGGTTCATTTGTAATCAATCCACAACGAATAGAACTCTTCCTTCTCAAATCGTTCCTTCTCAACTCTACATTTGGCATTAGAGCCACGCAGTTGGGGTCCAGACGTCAAAGTCCAGCGGAAGTTCTGCCGAAGTCCAGCGGAGAATCTGCCGAAATCTAGCGGAGGTTTTGCCGAAGTCCAGGAGAGAATCTGCCAAAGTCCAGCGGAGGTACTACCGAAATTCTGTCAAGGAAGCAGTAATCTGGGATTCCATCGGGCATAGGTCGGGGACCAGGCTACGCTTCCAGAAGATAAATTCGGTATGGCGGAGTTCAATACTGTCGGCATGCTGAAGAAATTTAATAACTAAAATTATAGCACGTAGAAGACGTGCATGGAGTCCTATCTCCAAGGCCAAGATATCTAAGAGATTATTGGCAAAAGTGAGACGACCCAACCGAATGAGGATGCTGTCGCAATAAGAAAATGACGGATTAAGGCAAGAAATGCCATGTTCGCCACTAAGACCGCCATAAAGGAGAAAATGCTTGAGCCTATAAGGTACGCCACTACTCCAAAGGATGCCAGGGATATGCTAGCGACTAGGTTCTCAAAGAAGAATGATATGAGGCTACAGTTGCTAGAAAATGACTTGCTGGCAGTTAGATAAGAAGAATTAAGAATTAATCAGTTCTTCACAAAAGTAAAGTCTATATGCCGGGAGATATCAGAGTTAGACCCAAGATCAATGATTAGTGATGGTAGAATGAGGAGGATAATTATCCATGGGTTATGGCCAAAGTATAGAGGATTTAGTGCGGCGGTGCAAGGATGGTCCACGCCGCCGTCGTTAGAAGATTTAGAAAATTTGTTATCTAATCAGGAGATGCTGGCAAAACAGTTGGCGGGCGTGACTTTGAAAAATGAAGAAGCCTTATATAGTAATAAGGGAAGAAATTATAAAGGGTTTGCTAAAGGTGATGGGAGAAGCTTCCCTCAAGGTGGCAAAAACGGTCGACGTGAGCAGCAAAAACATATCCGACTACAAGAACAAAGGAGGCAATGAAGGCCAACTCAACGGAAAAATGAGGAATGCTTCAATTGTGGTAAGAAGGGGTATTACGCTCGAGACTGCTGGTTCAAGAAGAAGAATGTAGAAGGAAATGCTTCCACATCAAGAAGTCAAGACGGAAATGAATCCGAAGAAGAGTGGAATCTAGAGCATCCCTCGCCTTGCTAGAAGAAAAGCAGCCGTCGGAAGATTAAGCTCTTACAGTGGTCAACAATAACTCTGTGGACTATACAGAGAATTGGATTTTTGACTCTGGGTGCTCCAACCATATGGCGGGTGACCAAGAGAAGTTGCAAGAGTTGTCGAAATACAAAGGACAACGAGTCGTCGTCACCGCCAACAACTCTAGACTGCCCATTGCCCATGTCGGGAAGACTATTATAGCCACCGATGACAGTTCCAGCAAGGTGCAACTACAAGGAGTTTACCATGTTCCGGGAATAAAGAAGAACCTTCTGTCAGTAGCCCAACTGACAGCTCCCGGCAATTTCTGGTGTTCGGGCCTGATGGCGTCAAGGTCTACCACGAGCTAAAGTTTTTAGGGACACCATTTATGGAAGGACGAAAGGTAAACTCCATCTATGTTATGTCTGCGGAATCGGCATACATAGACAAAGTGAAGAAAAATGAAACAGCAGACCTCTGACATGAGAGACTTGGGCACGTTGGCTACCACAAGTTGAAGATCATGATGAGCAAGGAGATGTTGAAGGGTCTTCCGCAATTGGAAGTGACTGTCGACAATATTTGTTCAGGCTGTCAGTACGGTAAATCACACTAGCTACCGTATGAAGAGTCCAAGTATAGGGCAGATGAACCACTCCAGCTAATCCACTCTGATATGTTCAGTCCAGTGAAGCATCTATCAGTAGGTGGTTGTAGATACATGGTGACCTTCATCGACGACTACTCGAGGTACGTTTGGGTAGACTTTATGAAGGAGAAGTCGGAGGTCATACAGAAATTCAGAGAGTTTAAGATCAAGGCGGGGAGTGATTTGCAGAAGAAGGTAAGGTGTCTGCGCACTGATAATGGGGGAGAATATACCTCTAGGGAGTTTGTAGAATACCTAAAAGAGAACAAGATAAGACAACAGTTGACTTGTCCTCACACGCCCCAACAGAATGGTGTGGCAGAAAGAAAGAACGGGCATCTTGCAGAAGTATGCAGAAGCATGTTGAACGCCAGAAATGTCCTAGGAAGATATTGGGCAGAGTGCAAGAAGACAGTTGCAGATGCTGCAATAGGCTACCGCAAGCTCGCCTTGACTTCAAGACACCATTCGAGCTACTATGGAAGTTGGAGCCTAAAGTGAGCCACTTTTGAGTCTTTGGGTGTGTCTGCTATATGTTCATCCCTAACGCCCTACGAAGTAAGTTCGACAAGAAGGCGATCAAATGTATCTTCATAAGATACGACACAGAGAGAAAATGATGGAGATACTGCGATCCTACGACAAACAAGTGCACGATATCAAGGAACGTCGTCTTTGATGAAGCAACTTCCTGGTGGTTGCCTTCAAAGGAACCAGAAGAAGAAACTCAATTGAAGTAGGGGGAGCAAGTATCCCTAAAACCAACCATTGAAGAGACTGATGAAGGGCCCACTATAACAGGGAATAATGACATAGAAGAAGAGAGGCCTTGGCAAACAAGAGTGTACCAGAGGTCATTCGAAGATAATGTAGTGGAAGAAGAAACTGGTGACGGGACGACACCACTGAGGAGGTCCACAAGGCAACGAAGACCTCCAACAAGATACATAGATGCATCACTTGCAGAAGACGTTGATCCACAAGAGCCATCAAGCTACAAAGAAGCATCAAAGCATAAGGTATAGCAAAAAGCAATGAGTGAAGAGATTCGAGCATCGGAAGAAAACCAAACTTGGGATTTGGTTCTAAAACCTAGCGAGGTAAGACCCATATCCTGCAAGCGGGTCTATAAGGTGAAAACTCGCACAGATGGTTCGGTGGAGAGATACAAGGCTCGTCTCGTCGCTCGAGGATTCTCTCAACAGTATGGCTTGGACTACGATGAGACCTTCAGTCCAGTTGCGAAGATAACAACTGTCAGAGTTCTACTCGCCTTAGCAGCAAGTAAGACCTGGAAACTCTGGCAGATGGACGTGAAGAATGCATTCCTACATGGAGAGTTAGACATAGCTATCTATATGGAACAACCTCAGGGGTTTGCAGATAAGAATCATCCGAACTATGTCTGCAAACTAAGGAAAGCATTATATGGACCGAAGCAGGCTCCAAGAGCTTCGGACAAAACTTGGCATGACAAGAAGAATAAGTCGGTGTTGAGGGGGAGTGTTAGAAATAACAACACCTCTCTTATGGGCTCGAGAAAGTTCCTAAGATTATCCTAGAAGATTCCTAAGATTAGTGTAGAAGGTTCTTAAGATTAGTCTAGAAGGCTCCTAAGATTAGTGTAGAAGATTCTTAAGATTAGTCTAGAAGGTTGTAGGATTAGTCTAGATAGGAATTTTCTAGAAAGGTAGAGAATGAATCTATCTTAGACCCTCCCTATAAATAGGGGTCATTGGTTCATTTGTAATTAATCTACAACGAATAAATCTCTTTCTTTTCAAATCATTCATTCTTAACTCAACATTTTACTAGGCAGATTTATGGAAAAACGTATAAAAATATTTTCTCTAAATTTGAGGAGATTATGTTTCATTCGGTAATGGATTTGCATTTGACCTGGAAATATTTATCAGTTTTTTGGAAAATAGTCTTTCTAGATTCTTAGAAGAAAAACTCCAAGGAGATGGTCCTAAATCGGCGAAGTTATCAACATAATACTATATAGAGATTAACTTTAATAAATTAATAGTATAATGCCATAGATAGTTCAGACGTTACCATAACATATAATTATCCAGTAGGAGGTGATCTGATGAAGCATATTTTCCCTCTCATCTCTTCCTGGATCAGACAAACTTCAGGCCGGACGTGCATCTTGTTAAATGACTCTAACACGCAGAGCGACGGCATAGCCGAATCAATGAGAGACAAGAAATTATGCCACTGAAGTTACTTGGATAAATAGGTCCCAAGCTCTGGTTCGAAGTGCACACCATTTGCAGAGGAGTTTGAGGAGTATCAGACGCTGAAAATATGGTCGTGTTTCTCGCGAAGCTTCTTATCGTCTTTATAGGTTTTCTGGCATGCAGTGCAGGGTCACGAGGTCTCGACACACAGGTGATATCGAGAATTTGCAATGGGAACTTGATTGATCCATTTGATGCTTACACACCGCCGGTGAGTCTAGTCGACGAGATAGTAGAGCGGACGCCAGATGTGGTTCTCTACGAGCTATATGTGCAAGACTGTTATAGCTACCGATGACAGTTCCAGTAAGGTGCAACTACAAGGAGTCTACCATGTTCTTGGAATAAAGAAGAATCTTCTGACAGTAGCCCAAATGACAGCTCCCGGCAATTTCGTGGTGTTCAGGCTTGACGACGTCAAGGTCTACCACGAGCTAAAGTTTTCAGGGACACAGTTCATGGAAGGATGAAAGGTAAACTCTATTTATATTATGTCTGCAGAATCGACATACATAGACAGAGTAAAGAAGAACGAAACTGCAGACCTATGACATGAGAGACTTGGGCACGTCGGCTATCACAAGTTGAAGATCATGATGAGCAAGGAGATGTTGAAGGGTCTTCCGCAATTGGAAGTGACTGTCGACAATATTTGTTCAGGCTGTCAGTACGGTAAATCACACTAGCTACCATATGAAGAGTCCAAGTATAGGGCAGATGAACCACTCCAGCTAATCCACTCTGATATGTTCAGTCCAGTGAAGCATCTATCAGTAGGTGGTTGTAGATACATGGTGACATTCATCGACGACTACTCCAGGTATGTCTAGGTAGATTTATGAAAGAGAAGTCGGAGGTCCTACAAAAATTCAGAAAGTTCAAGATCAAGGCGGAGAGCGATTTGCAGACACAGGTGAAGTGCCTACGTACTGATAATGGGGGAGAATATACCTCGAAGGAGTTTGCAGAATACCTAAAAGAGAACAAGATAAGACAACAGTTGACTTGTCCTCACACGCCCCAACAGAATGGTGTGGCAGAAAGAAAGAACGGGCATCTTGCAGAAGTATGCAGAAGTATGTTGCATGCCAGAAATGTCCCAGGAAGATATTGGGCAGAGTGCATGAAGACAGCTGCAGATGTTGCAAACAGGCTACCCCAAGCTCGTCTTGACTTCAAGACACCATTCGAGCTATTATGGAATATGAAGCCTACAATGAGCCACTTTCGAGTCTCTGGGTGTGTCTGCTATATGTTCATCCCTAACGCCCTACGAAGTAAGTTCGACAAGAAGGCGATCAAATGTATCTTCATAAGATACGACACAGAGAGAAAATGATGGAGATACTGCGATCCTACGACAAACAAGTGCACGATATCAAGGAACGTCGTCTTTGATGAAGCAACTTCCTGGTGGTTGCCTTCAAAGGAACCAGAAGAAGAAACTCAATTGAAGTAGGGGGAGCAAGTATCCCTAAAACCAACCATTGAAGAGACTGATGAAGGGCCCACTATAACAGGGAATAATGACATAGAAGAAGAGAGGCCTTGGCAAACAAGAGTGTACCAGAGGTCATTCGAAGAGAATGTAGTGGAAGAAGAAACTGGTGACGGGACGACACCACTGAGGAGGTCTTCAAGGCAACGAAGACCTCCAACAAGATACATAGATGCATCACTTGCAGAAGACATTGATCCACAAGAGCCATCAAGCTACGAAGAAGCATCAAAGCATAAGGTATGGCAAAAGGCAATGAGTGAAGAGATTCGAGCATCGGAAGAAAACCAAACTTGGGATTTGGTTCTAAAACCTAGCGAGGTAAGACCCATATCCTGCAAGCGGGTCTATAAGGTGAAAACTCGCACAGATGGTTCGGTGGAGAGATACAAGGCTCGTCTCGTCGCTCGAGGATTCTCTCAACAGTATGGCTTGGACTACGATGAGACCTTCAGTCCAGTTGCGAAGATAACAACTGTCAGAGTTCTACTCGCCTTAGCAGCAAGTAAGACCTGGAAACTCTGGCAGATGGACGTGAAGAATGCATTCCTACATGGAGAGTTAGACATAGCTATCTATATGGAACAACCTCAGGGGTTTGCAGATAAGAATCATCCGAACTATGTCTGCAAACTAAGGAAAGCATTATATGGACCGAAGCAGGCTCCAAGAGTTTCGGACAAAACTTGGCATAACAAGAAGAACAAGTCGGTATTGAGGGGGAGTGTTAGAAATAACAACACCTCTCTTATGGGCTCGAGAAAGTTCCTAAGATTATCCTAGAAGGTTCCTAAGATTAGTATAAAAGGTTCTTAAGATTAGTCTAGAAGGCTCCTAAGATTAGTGTAGAAGATTCTTAAGATTAGTCTAGAAGGTTGTAGGATTAGTCTAGATAGGAATTTTCTAGAAAGGTAGAGAATGAATCTATCTTAGACCCTCCCTATAAATAGGGGTCATTGGTTCATTTGTAATTAATCTACAACGAATAAATCTCTTTCTTTTCAAATCATTCATTCTTAACTCAACATTTTACTAGGCAGATTTATGGAAAAACGTATAAAAATATTTTCTCTAAATTTGAGGAGATTATGTTTCATTCGGTAATGGATTTGCATTTGACCTGGAAATATTTATCAGTTTTTTGGAAAATAGTCTTTCTAGATTCTTAGAAGAAAAACTCCAAGGAGATGGTCCTAAATCGGCGAAGTTATCAACATAATACTATATAGAGATTAACTTTAATAAATTAATAGTATAATGCCATAGATAGTTCAGACGTTACCATAACATATAATTATCCAGTAGGAGGTGATCTGATGAAGCATATTTTCCCTCTCATCTCTTCCTGGATCAGACAAACTTCAGGCCGGACGTGCATCTTGTTAAATGACTCTAACACGCAGAGCGACGGCATAGCCGAATCAATGAGAGACAAGAAATTATGCCACTGAAGTTACTTGGATAAATAGGTCCCAAGCTCTGGTTCGAAGTGCACACCATTTGCAGAGGAGTTTGAGGAGTATCAGACGCTGAAAATATGGTCGTGTTTCTCGCGAAGCTTCTTATCGTCTTTATAGGTTTTCTGGCATGCAGTGCAGGGTCACGAGGTCTCGACACACAGGTGATATCGAGAATTTGCAATGGGAACTTGATTGATCCATTTGATGCTTACACACCGCCGGTGAGTCTAGTCGACGAGATAGTAGAGCGGACGCCAGATGTGGTTCTCTACGAGCTATATGTGCAAGAAAAGTCGTATGGCTATGCTACGATGTATGGGCACGGATATTGCTCGGAAGGTCTGTCACCCCTCGATTGCCAAGGGTGTATGCAGTCTGCGAAAAGCAAACTATGGGATGAATGCAGTAAGTTCTCTAAGGGAGCTCAAATCACGCTCCACGATTGTAGAATAAGGTACGAAACTTACAAATTCCATAATGACGTCTGAACAACCATGTCACAGTAAACACCCACTACAAAACTAAACCCCACCATTGCCGTGTAACCCTACCCATGAATATCTTCCTGGAATAACTTTTCATCAATGTCATCCAAATATATTTCACTTTCTTATGCATTTCATCCTTGAAGAACTGTTTGAGGTGGTTGCCTTGGGCGATTTACAATGCCTGAATTGTGCATGAACGGTTAGATTTCAGGCACAGCGGAAGCAATAAAATTATATCTTATTATGCCCAAAAATAAAAACACTTGGTACGTATATTATATTGTAAAAAAATATAATAAATTCTTACCCGAAAACGTAGCTCGAAATTCTGGTAAATCAAAAAAACACGGACACAAAATCAAGAGCATAACGTGGACTCCTCTAGCAGTATCCATGCGCACGCGATCACGAATCTCTCGACGATCCCTTAGGTGCTAGCCTCTTGGATCGCCAGAATAATATTTATTTTGGAAGCAAAAGTCTAACCCTCTCCTACGATCTTCTGGGTATCCCAACCTATCTCTCCATATCCTTCTTTTCTTTTTAGTTTTCTGACTATCAGACTAACCACTCTATCACAGTTTCTTTCCTTTTATTTTCATGGAAAAACAGACAATTGCCATAACTTTGCCTTTATTGACTGTTTTTGTTATGTTTCATTTTTTTTTCTTTCCATTTTATTTAAACAAACGTAACGACAAAGGAAACATAACTTGCTTCCATAATAATTAAAAACGTATCATTCTCCTTTAATGAATATATATATATAATACAAATAGATTTAACCAAAAATATACTATTAAATTTAATCAAATACTAATTTACTCAAACAAAATATCAAATACTTATTTCATATCCTTTATCTAATAGAAAAGAACAGAATAAATCCATATTCGATCTTAGTCTCTTTATTTGCTTCCGATATTTAAGAATAAATTAATAATTAATTCTAATTTTGAAATAAAATGATTAATTTTAGTATCCACAAAAGTAATCAAAATATAATGTTCATGTCGACGTGTTGTGCATACGACCCCTAGGTCCTATACACGAAGGTAGTGTAAATCCATGCACAAATTAAGGTAACCGTCTAGCAACAGTTTCTAATCACCCAATGTGTTAGGATAATGATTATAAATCATAAACCACTATGAACCGATTACTGTGTAATTCAATCTCTTCATCTAACTGACATCCCAATTAATCTGGCGCAAAATACATAATCACCAAATTAATTATTTTACTTGATTACCAAAATATAATAGACTCACTTGAATGTAAAATATTCCTCCCATGGTCATGGATTTTAAAGTCATTAATACTTCTATCAAGTGGCCTAGTTGTCAACCCTCTAGTCCAAAAGAGCGATGAATCATATATTGACTCAACACTATTCTCTATACACTTTGTCACACACCCAACAATCGTGTTACTCACAATCCGATTAAAGACTGTTTTTAACGATGTCAAAGTGCACAAACTTCACACATAGAATAAATGAAGGTCTCAAGTCAAAAGATCAATTACACTCGTCTATAAAGATGATTGACCAATGATGTTCAATATGTGGTATCCTCGTAATCGGGTCGTGTCCAGTAACCCTAATCTCAGGGTACCTTCAAGTATAACTTAGATATACAATCCATCGGTCTATCTTGACCTTAATTATACTCAACGATGATTAGATGTCCATGTCCCCTCTAAACATTTATCCGATCACGGGCTATTTCATATTAATATATTCAAGGGACTTTATCATTAATAATTTTATGTGCAAAAACGTAAAATAATCAATGACAAATATTTGTCTTTATAAATTATTTATCCACAAATACATTAAAGTGTCTTGGCACATAAGTGCACACACTAACAATCTCTCACTTGCACTATTGCCAATCACTATGGACTCGAAGTCCTAGGCTCCTCACATGGGTCTCATGTTTCTCTAGAGGTAAGGCATTGGTGAGTGGGTAAGCGATATTTCTGTTCATATCAACTCTTCTAACCAACACTTCACCCCTCTGAACAATCTCTCGGAGGATGTGATATTTCCGCAGTACGGGCTTGGATCGTCGGTGAGACCTCGGCTCCTTGGCCTGCGCTATGGCTGCATTGTTGTCACAATACAATGTCTCTGGGTCAACAATGCTCGGACCCTCTTCAAGCTCTGCTATGAAGTTCTTGATCCACACAACATCCTTTGCCGCCTCGGAAGCTGCAATGTACTCGGACTCAGCTGTAGAATCTGCAACTGTCTCCTGCTTGGAACTCCTTCAACATACAGCTACACCATTCAAACAAAACACATAACCCTGCTGCGATTTCATATCATCCCGATCTGTCTGAAAATAGCGTTAATATATCCTCTGACAACTAACTCCTCATCTCCTTCATAAATTAAGAACGTGTCATTGTTCTTCTAAGATACTTGAGGATAGTTTTTACTGCAGTCCAATGGCCCTCTCCGGGATTTGACTGATATCTACTTGTCATGCTCAAAGCATACGAGACATCGGGTCGAGTGCAAATCATGGCATACATAATGGACCCTATAGCTAATGCATAAGGTATCTTGCCCATCCTTCGTCTCTCCTCATGAGTCTTCGGACACATAGACTTGGAAAGATGTACACCATGTGATATTGGTATGAATCATCTCTTGAAATCTTGCATGTCGAACCTATTCAGCACTTTGTCAATATGCATATTTTGACTCAAACCCAGCAACCTATTTTTTCTATCTCGGTATAATCTAATACCTAAGACATAAGTCGCTTCCCCAAGATCTCTCATAGAGAAACACTCTCCCAGCCAAGTCTTGGTAGATTCTAGGCTAAGATATCATTGCCTATCAGAAGTATATCATCAACATATAACACTGGGAACAAAATCTTGCTCCCACTAACCTTCTTGTAAACGCAAAGTTCCTCTGGATTCATGACATAGCCAAATTCTTTGACTGCTACGTCAAATCGCAGATTCCAACTCCGAGATGCTTGCTTTAGCCCATAAATGGACCTCTTAAGCTTACATACTTTATCTGCATTCTTGGATGCAATGAAATAGTGAGGTTGTACCATAAACCCTTCCTCCTGTAACTTTCCATTCAGAAAATCGGTTTTAACATCCATCTGCCAGATCTCGTAATCCTTATAAGCTGCTATCGCAAGCAAAATTCTAATGGACTTAAGCACTGCAACCGGTGAAAATGTTTCACCATAGTCAATTCCTTGACGTTGAGTGAAACCCTCGGCCACAATCTTGCTTTGTAGGAACTTATATTTCCTTCCATGCCAATCTTCTTCTTGAAGATCCACTTGCACCCTATGGGTTTTACCCTAACTGGCGCGTCAACTAAGTCCCAAACTTGGTTGGTATACATGGAGTCCATTTCTGATTTCATGGCTTTTAGCCATTTCTCGGAGTAATTTGAAGCGATTTCTTCCTCATAAGTCGACGGTTCATCAATCTCGACGAGCAGTACTTAGGGATAATGCGAAAAGATGAAGGGATAGTTGGACTTGCTGATGGAACGTACAAGAAGGTCCGCAATGGAACTCGTTCTGGTTTTTTTCAGCAGAGTCCAATGATCCAAGTATGTCGATCAAGTATGCCTCAATCGCTTCCGTTTCTTATCCTCATTTTTATTGGATCCTGTTTAGCATTGTAGGTGCCGGACATAACGTATGTTTACCGAATCTGCAATCCCCACATGTATCGCTTACCTTTCCTTAATGCCTTCCCAGAGAGGATGGTGAATGAGTTACTGTATCAAACGCCGGAACCCCCCAAACACCAGCTTTATATCAATTTAACATCTCCGGTACGGGGGACCCTCTACGGTCGTAGAAGCTGCAACGAGAAGCTTTGCTAAAATGATTGTTTTTATTGCTTGACAAGTGCAAAAGAGCTCTTCGGACAATGCACCATGTATAGTAAAGGAAGTCGGATCCATCTTCGAGACTGAAAACTTCGTTACGAGCAATATCCCTTTCCCGATGACTGATGATGCCCGACCAGAGGGAAGCACTGTGACGCTTCCCCGAATTGCCTTCGACATGGCGAAAGGCTCCGAAACGTGTCCTCCCTGTCATCTTTCATTTTCAAAGTAGTCTTTTGTTGGTCCCTATCTCGTTACAAGGGAAATACTTAAGGAAAAACTACTACAAATACTATCGCAAAATGCAAAGAATTTTATAATTAAAACTCTAACATGCGATAATAGAATGGATTAAATAACAGATTAAGCCTTTGCTAGTCTGGCAATATCAGGGGGTGTTTCTTACCAAAAGAAAACAAAAGATACTCGGTTTCTATTTATGTTCATGAAGTCAACGGAGGTACTAATTTACGAAAGTCAAGGTCATCTCCTCTTTTTCTCCTTTGGTTCGTGAATTACTCACTCGTTTCTAGAGTGGTTTTGGGTTCAAAATCTGCGTAGGAATGCGAGCCCACTTGAGGAGACCAAAGTAGCCTACATATTTAATAATTGTGCCGTGGTATAATTTTCTTTCCCGAGAGAGAACAGATTTCCTTTTTCTAGCATTTACTAAAAAATTCTTGGTTCAAGGAATATTAAGGAAACAATTACGTTTGTAAATGAAATAAATGATCCATCTAGAATATAAATATTTATTTTGAATTAATAAATTTTAATTAATTTCGCAGCTTTTACTTTGATACCAAAGAAGAGTTCGATGAATCGTTTACTGCTGTTCTAGTTGATTCGACGTTTTAACACTTTCTTTTATTTTTCTTCTTTATCTTGTCACGGTTGGTCCATGCTTGACTATTGAAAAGTTGCAAATTAATCAAGAGGAGGTTTTGTTTTATTTTATTTTTACTTTTTTTTTTAGAAAAGGTATGGATTATTTGAAAGGCAGCTATTGAAAGAGAAAACCTATTCACTTATTGATCGATATTTGTTTTTTTATTTAATTACGGCGAAATAGAATTTTTTTTAATTGAAAAACGTATCTATTATTGAAAGACTGCTATAATCAAAGATTTTTCATTATTTTTCTTTAATTATTGAAAAGACACGTATCATTAAAAGGACACTATTGATTTTTAAATTTGAAATCTCTTTTTTAGCTATTTCAAATTTTAGGGCTTATTGAAATTTCAACCTTAAAATATTTTTAAAACTCATAATACCAACAATTTCAAATACTTAGGAATATATAATGCGCCCTTTTTATCCCAACAAAAAAAAGACTCTTAACCAAAGTATCGAATTAAATGCAAAATTTCAGACCTTGTTAGCATTATATATTCGAGAAAATAAACACACACGCACATCAAACAAATAGAAAATACATCGACCCCGGCAATTAGCTAGAAACAACGAGTTCGGACGATGCTTTTGTCGTTCACGATTGCATCGTCCGGCCGAATGCATAAATCCTCGAACAATCCAAAATTTCTAGTTAATATCCGACCAGTCTTATAAACCTTTTATAACATATAGTTTTAACTTGAAATTTAATCATTTGCATTTTTCTGGATATAACAAAACATATAATATCTATGCATTAAAAATAGCGCAAAGTTAGTAGTTTTACCTTTACCTTATGATAATTTCTCGAATTTCGGTATCACTCTTTCTAAATAATTTATTAAAAAGAGGTCCAGAGATAGTCCTGGATCATAGAGGTCGTCAACATAATATTAGATATGAACGTTAACAAATAATAATTTAGTGACTACATAGATAGTCCTGACATTCCCCAATAAGATATATTTGCCGACTAGGTGGTATCCAATGAAGGGTAGTGTTTCTGCTCATCTCTTTCGATATCGTACAAACTTTCGGGCCGACATCCATCTTGTTAACTAATTATCTCTCGTGCGAAGCTGACAACACAGCCGAACGAACAAGTGATTCTCTCAGCAGGGGAGAAAACCGCAATAAATAGGCCCTCGAACTCGAGGTTTCGAAGCGCACAACATTGACGAGGAAGAGGTTCGAGGAGTATCATACGCCAAAAACATGGCTGCTCTCCTTATGAAGATTCTTATTGTCTTGGTAGGTTTTCAGGTGTCTAGTGTTGGGGTGCGAGCGCTCGACTTGCAGATGATGTCAAGAACTTGCAACGGGGACAAGTACCAGTGGTGGGATTACTGTAAAGACCTGCCGAGAGAAATAGTTGACGACTTGGTGGATCAGACACCAGATGCCACTCTATACGAGGATTATATCACCAAAACGTATTATGACTGTGGCCTGATGTATGGGCATGGATATTGCTCCGAAGGTCTGTCACGCCAGGACTGTCAGCAGTGTATGCAGTCCGCAAAAAACCAACTTTGGGAGGGATGCGATGACTGGGCATTTGGGGCTCAGATCCAGCTCTTCGGTTGCAGAATAAGGTATGAAAACTACACATTCCATAATGATGGGTGAACAACCTTGTGATAACGAATACCAACCGCTACGGAACTAAAACCCCACCATCGCAGTG
Organism: Melastoma dodecandrum; assembly: GCA_029817715.1. NCBI lineage: Eukaryota > Viridiplantae > Streptophyta > Magnoliopsida > Myrtales > Melastomataceae > Melastoma > Melastoma dodecandrum. Next base: position 55,149 of record JARUPY010000109.1, read on the forward strand.
TTACTCTTCTTATGAGTACCAATCGTAGAATAATTGTGTAAGACTTGCAGCCATGGTCTCATCAGCTATATTTCACTTTCTTATATATCATCCTCTGAAAATTCTTTAATGTTCGCTGGCACATGAGACGGTATGCATGAAATCTGTTTCCAGTTGCACCTCCTCGACTTGAAGCTCATGTCAACACAGAAGCTAGCATTAATCGAGCAAAAGCAGCCTTTAGGCCTACAAGGGCCGACCACATACTATGAAATTAGAGTAGTTCGCAGTTTCTTTTTGTTGACAACCCCAAAGTCTCAAACTCTCAAGTTGAAAAGAAAATGCCTCCTAAATTAGGATACAAGGTCAATGGGACAATTCATCTACTGTCAATTGACTTTAGAATGTCGACTTGCCGGCCAGCAACTTTCTTCCAAGTTGCACGCAGCTCGACATTACGGACAGATTTCCGGTCAAGTTTTTCAAATCCACAGCCACCGACGTCTACGGAGTGGCTTCACCAATACACACATGCTGCAAACAATAAACAAACAAGATAACCAACTACAAAAGGTTGTCAGTCCCTGACCGCTTACGTCTGCTGCGAACTCCTCCTCTCCGACCCTGACCAACTCTATACGCCGACTCGCCAACCAGCGACTCTTCTCCCCAGGCCTTGTTGTACGTAGTTCGATGTTACGGACAGTGTTTTGGTCGAGTCCCTTAAATCCGTAACCACCGGCATCTCCGGAGCTGCTTCACCAATGCTTAACCTGCTATAGTCACCTCTTGCGAGAACGTTCGTCTCAAGAATCCGTCCTCCACACTTACAAACACGTTAAAACACCACAATAACGTTGCAATAATGTCAAGACGCTCAACTTAATCATCCACTCAAATGATTTTTGGGTTTTTCTTTTATAAAGCAGTTTCGATCTTCAGTTATTAAGGAAAAAAAATTTTAGCAAATTTAAATTGCAACCAGATGTATTTCCACAATGCATAAAACATTTGGGAACAATTTTTTATTGATTTCATATCAATCGGATTCTCCAATCTCAAGATATTACATTATATAAGGTTGGAGCCTCGATCGACAACCTTCTATAGTTGGAAAGAAAAAATATTTCATTCTTAATCTGAGAAATCTGATCATGAGCTAGTGCATATATTCGTTGGGACTATCTAAATTAATTTTGTGTTAATTGGATATTTTAAACCCACGATAGAGTACTACAGAAGGTTCGGCTAGAACAGACAAACAACATTTGGAAATAATCAACTTAATGTAGTTTTATCGTATTATACTCAATATATGTACTACTTTACGAATTCGCTCCTTCTAAATACAAAACAAAATTAAACATATAAAGAATCGTATTTTATATATTTTTTTTTGTGGGCGATGAAAAAGGAATAAAAATTGTCTCTATGAATTACGAAATTTTTTTATTATTTTTACAAAAAATTATACAACACGTTTTTCGTATGAAATAATTACAAATGTTAGCTCCGGGAACAAGTGTGGGACCCTCGAGAACCTTAGGAACAACCTCCACTAAACTCGAGACAATCGCCACTAGAGAGAAGTAGAGTTTTCGGCGGTGTTTCTCAGACCGGCCGATGAGAATGCCGTCGATGGATGGTAGCCAACGTCTAGAAGTGTTGAAACAAAAGCCCCAAGTCTTGCATTAAATAGAAAAATGTCTCCCAAACTAGCATATATATTCAATGTTGATTTTAGAATGGACCCCGTTGCTGGACTTGGGAGTGAGCGAGCCCGGGTTTTTCTATATGGTATCAGAGTCCGGAGTAAAATGGGCTTGGGTTTGAGGGGAGACGTCGAAATTAAAGCCTCCAGATTGCACCTTGGATAGAAAAATGCCTCTCAAACTAATATGGACCCCGTTGGTTTTACATGTTGGGCTTGGAAATGGACTGACCCGAGATTTCCCACCTGCGGGAAAGAAAGAAAGTGGGGGTACGAGGCGCTCCTCCTTGGGCCGATCAGGATGAGCATCGCCGCTCACCCTTCAAATTTCCCGAGCGTTCGGACACGCTTGGGACGAGTTGAGGAAAGGGATCGACAGAACAAAGGCGATGGCGGATTCGTGCTCGAAATTAAATTTTTTTTTTTAAGGTGTCAAAATATTTCAACGTCAAGCTCTGATCGATTCAAGACATCACGGGTAGGTTTTCCTAACATATAACATAAACTTAATAGAAATAGTTTAACAGCGACTTCAACAAATATTTTCAAACTTTTGGAACCTTATTATTGAACGGTTATCCGAGTCTTAATCTCATCACATATGTCGAGCCTCGGAGTTTTGTCGAATGCAGTTGCACTTATCCGGCATGTTAGAATTGAGGGCGCAGTAACTGACACTACCTATAAACCACGAACTCGGACATTATTTTCTCATTCGGTTGCGCCGTCCAGCAGAAGGCATAAATCTCGAAACATCCATACTAATGTTCGAACAGATGCAGATGGCCATCGGAGCAGAAAACCATGGCCTCATTTCTTATTTTCCCCATATATTCTACTATTTACATATTTGCATTTTACTAGGCAGATTTATGGAAAAACGTATAAAAATATATTCTCTAAATTTGAGGAGATTATGTTTCATTTGGTAATGGTTTTGCATTTGACCTTGAAATATTTATCAGTTTTTTGGAAAATAGTCTTTCTAGATCATTAGAAGAAAAACTCCAAGGAGATGGTCCTAAATCGGAGAAGTTACCAACATAATAATACTATATAGAGATTAACGTTAATAAATTAATAGTATAATGCCACGGATAGTTCAGACGTTACCATAACATATAATTGTCCAGTAGGAGGTGATCTGATGAAGCATATTTTCCCTCTAATCTCTTTCTGGATCAGACAAACTTCAGGCCGGACGTGCATCTTGTTAAATGACTCTAACACGCAAAGCGACGGCATAGCCGAATCAATGAGAGACAAGAAATTATGCCACTGAAGTTATATGGATAAATAGGTCCCAAGCTCTGGTTCCGAAGTGCACGCCATTTGCAGAGAAGTTTGAGGAGTATCAGACGCTGAAAATATGGCCGTGTTTCTCGCGAAGCTTCTTATCGTCTTTATAGGTTTTCTGGCATGCAGTGCAGGGTCACGAGGTGTCGACACACGGGTGATATCGAGAATTTGCAATGGGAACTTGTTTGGTATTGCAGATGACAATGATCTGCCGAAGCTTCTAGTCGATGAGATAGTAGATCGGACGCCAGATGCGGATCTCTACGAGCTATATTTGCAAGAAAAGTTGTATAACTATGGTCCGATGTATGGGCACGGATATTGCTCGGAAGGTCTCTCACACCTCGATTGCCAACGGTGTATGCAGTTTGCAAAAAGCCAACTATGGGATGAATGCAGTAAGTTGTCTAAGGGAGCTCAAGTCCAGCTCGTCGATTGTAGAATAAGGTACGAATCTTACAAATTCCTTAATGACGGCTGAACAACCATGTCACAGTAAACACCCACTACAAAACTAAACCCCACCATTGCCGTGTAACCCTTACTATGAATATCTTCCTGGAATAACTTTTCATCAATGTCATCCAAATATATTTCACTTTCTTAGGCATTTCATCCTTGAAGAACTGTTTGAGATGGTTGCTTTTGGCGATTTACAATGCCTGAATTGTGGCATGAACGGTTAGATTTCAGGCACTGAAGCAATAAAATTATATTTGATTACGTCCAAAAATAAAAACACTTGGTACGTATACTATATTACAAGAAAATATAATAAAATCCTTACCTGAAAACGTACCTCGAAATTTCGGTAAAACAAAAAACACAGACACAAAATCAAGAGTCTCACGTGTGACTCCTCTAGCGGTATCCATGCTTACGCGATCACGAATCTCTCGATGATCCCTTAGGTGCTAGCCTCTTGGATCGCCGGAATAATATTTATTTTGGAAGCAAAAGTCTGACGACCCTCTCCCACAATCTCGTTTCGACATGACGTATACGGCCCGGGACATACTTTGAAATTCAAGTAGTTTACATTTCTTCTTTGTTTTGAATTATATGTAAATAAATTCGATTGAATGCATACTTATCCTTATTCATTTAAGACATAAAAAGTTTGAATAAGAAATGTACATAATCGTGCCCCTCATGCTTCAATGAGATGCAATAATCAATCATGTCTATAGTTAATTATCTAGATTTTAGAAATTCATAAGACAAAACGGGAGATGCCATCGATGCAGCTTTCATTTATAACCTCAAGAAATTAGTCCAACTCTTCTTGGTGTTTTTATCTTCCGACGTCATGGAGGATCGACATCAACGGGCCACACAACGCCCCTTGAGTATCATTCTCATTCACTTAGTAATTCTAATATCTGACGTGTCTTAATTAGAATTTTTCCATCATCATTTTCTTTTCCGTAACTTTTTGTTTGATTTGCATGAAAATCAACCGAGCTTCACGGGAGTTCGACAAACCGAAGTTCGAAGACAGAAAGCTTGAAGGTGCGTATAACAAACCGCGTTTGGTTGGATCTGCCGCGGTGTAAAAACCGTCGGTCTGAAGTAAAGCAGCTTTGACCTACATTTCAGGTACAAAGGGGATGTGCAGGTCTCCCCGAATCAAATTACATATTCACTTGTAACGGGCTACGGGCCCAAGTGCATAGGCCCGCAGTCACCATCATTCCCGTCCCCTTTTATCTTAGTAATTGATTGTTCTTGTACGTATGTCGTTAGGCAACTTAGGTTTATTATCGCATGTTAGTGTAAATCAACACACATGAGTTCGAGATTCAACGCCGGTAAAACAGAGACATGAGTCCAGAGTTATGCTCGGATCGGGTCTAACGCCCGTTAACCAAAAGCAAACTTTTGGAGCAAACATCACATCTTTGCATGTTTAGAATGTAAAAGTTAGTAACTTTGAATCCTCGAATCAACTGTTTTTCCGACTTAAATAAATTTAAAAATATGCCGGTGGTGACTCCGTAATGGCTTACCTAAGTTAAGCAATAACAACTATTTTTACGGAGCCATCATGAATGAGGGAAGGCGACACGAGCCGCTTCCAGTCCTCCCGAAAATTCCTTCTATGGATCATACTCCGTCATTTGCCCGTCGTCTCTTAAAGAGCATGGAGACGATCGGCGAGGGCTCGGACATGCCCGATTAGAATTCGAGGGAGGATCGACCTCGGTTTCCTTCGCAGTACCTGGACGTTCGAGTCCTAGCGTCGACCGAATGACTCCAGGGATAGTGGGCTCGGATCCTCGTGTTGTCCGTACCGCAGCGCGCGTGATAGGCCGGAGGGGGTGCGTACACTTCTTATTAATATTGTCGTAGAATAAATGGGTAGGACTGGCAACTATGGCCGCATCAATGTTGCTCGATTATATTTCATTTTCCAATGCACATCCTCCTACGAAAAACTTTTTAACGTCTGTTGGGAACTTACGCGGTTTACAATACCCAAGTTGCTGCTTCAGCCTGAGACCAAATAAGCTCGAAAACAGATCATCCCCTGATCCTGAAAAATGAAGTAAAAATTAGGGCTACGGGATGATCATCGAAGTATTCCGCTAGTTTTAGAAAAGGTGAAGTTATTATTAGAAATTAAGGTTATTTTAAGCTTGCAGTTTATTTTCTTTCATTTTAGTGGGTTGAAGTTTAAGTGTGACAGTTTGTGTTTTCTAAAAAATATGGACAACTTATCCTTTTGTTGTAATCTGCAGTCGGTGCTTGTGTGTATGGATTAATAACAATTTCTTTTTTCTTATCTTATCTGTGAAAGTTCTCAGGTTTATTTTTTTTCAAGAAATCAATTCCTTAACATGGTATCAGAGCGTGTTTCTTAAGGGACTGTGAGACGAAGTTCGTTTTTTTCATGTTTCTGCGCAGTATCCGAATCGGAAAAGTCATGTCTTCCGGTAATTATACCGTTCCTCCGCCGCAACTCTTTAACGGTGAGAATTATCAACTTTGGGCCGTTAAAATGAAAGTTTTTTTACAGTCTCAGGATCTTTGGACGATCGTTGATCAAGAAGTCGAACCCCGAGTGTTGCCGAATAATCCCACGGTCAATCAGTTAAAAATGCACAGTGAAGAATCTGTCAAGCCATTCCGGGCTTTGGCCGCTATTCATGCTTCAGTTTCAGAAAGCGTCCTCGCGAGAATTCTTACGTGCACAACTGGAAAGGAAGCGTGGGATAAGTTGAAGGTGATGTTTGAAGGTGGCGTTAAAAATCAACGGATGAGGCTATTAAATTTGTGGAGGGAGTTTGAACTTCTTAGAATGAAGGATTCTGAGAATGTTAAAGTGTATGTTGACCGTGTTTTGAAGATTGTGAATCAGATTCGACTGCTCGAAGAAGAATTGCCTGATAAAAGAATTATTGAGAAAATTATTGTTACTCTTCCGGAGAGGTTTGAGTCTAAGATTTGTTCCTTGGAAGAATCGAGGGATTTGTCTACGCTTACTTTGGAGGAGTTGGTAAGTTCTTTACAGGCACATGAACAGAGGCGTGCGATGCGACAAGAGGAGCCTGAAAACGCTTTCGTCGTGAATCGGAAAGGAAAGGAAAAACAAGCTTATCACGGGGAACATCGGAAGTATCCGTCGGAAAAGAAATTCAAGGCCAAAAAGAATTTTCGGAAAGAAAGAGCTTTTGGCCCATGTTCTCATTGTCAGAAAACTTCTCACACAGAAGATTTTTGCTGGTTTCGGCCGGGATATAAATGCAAGCATTGTGATTTACCAGGCCATGGGGAGAGATTTTGCCGTAAAAAGAAGACTGTTTCCGTCGAGCAGGCACAACTGACGGAAAACGAGCCAAAAGAAGAGGATTTTCTGTTCATGGCAACCACGGTTTCCTTTTCTGTGACCGACTACAATGTAGATTCCTAGCTGATTGATAGTGGGTGTACTCAACATATGTCTCCGAATAAAAATTTATTTGCATAATTAGATTCATCTCATGCCACAAGTGTGAAAATTTGCAACGGGCAATTGTTGTTGGCCATGGGCAAAGGAACCGTTGTCATCCAGACTCCATCAGGTATTAAGAAAATTGTCGACGCCTTATTTGTACCTGATTTGTGTCAAAACTTATTAAGTTTGGGACAACTATTAGAGAAAAATTATGTGGTGCATTTTGAGGATAGAGTATGTTTGGTGTCCGACAAAGAAGGCCATGAGATTGTAATGGTAAAAATGCGAGATCGATGCTTTCCCGTTAAGTTTAAGCCTCGGTTGTCTCTGTCTGCGAAGGTGGATGTGAATCGCTTATGGCATCGAAGGTTGGGTCACATCAGTTCGTCTACTCAGAATTTTATAAATAAAAACAGTTTAATTCAGAATCTGCCGATTCTTGAAGTTTGCTCCGAGATATGTTCTGTTTGTGAGTATGGGAAGCAGTCAAGAAGGTCGTTCGGTGAAAGTAGTGGGAAGTCGACTGAAAAGCTACAATTGATTCACTCGGATGTTTGTGGTCCAATGAGCATAGCCTCTATAAATGGAAACAAATACTTTTTCATATTTATTGATGACTTCACAAAGTTTTGTTGGATTTTCTTTTTAAAACAGAAGTCTGAAGTTTTTGGAGTTTTTGTGAAGTTCAAGCAGACTGTTGAAAAGCAATCTGAGAAGAAAATAAAATTCTCAGATCGGACAATGGCGGCGAGTACATCTCACGTGATTTCAAGATATTTTGTGAGCAAGCTGGAATTTTACAGTAGTTTACCGTGCCGTATACCCCGCAACAGAATGGGGTAAGCGAAAGAGAAAATAGATCCATCATGAATATGGCAAGATGTTTATTATTTGAGAAAAACTTGCCGAAGTTTTTCTGGGCAGAGGCGGCAAATACTTCTGTCTATCTTTTGAATTTGCTTCTAACTAAAGCACTGAAAGATACTACTCCGTTCGAAGCATGGACTGGAAAAAAAGGAACGGCTGAACATCTAAAGGTTTTTGGATGTATTTGTTATGTTTTTATTCCAAACGAAAAGCGGGACAAGCTTGATCAAAAAGCAGAAAAGTGTATATTTCTCGGATATGGTTCATCTTGCAGGGGTTATCGGGTGTATAATCCTATAACAAAGCGGTTCTTTGTATCCAGGAGTTTGAGTTTCGACGAGGAAGCGAAATGGATATGGAAAGATGAATACCCGGATCATTTTTATTATAAGAATTGTTCCCCTGAATCTGCGGCTGTTTTGTATCCTAATTCCTTCGAAGATGTGGCTGGATTCGATCATGAGCCGGTAAGAGGAACAAGAAGTCTTCAAAGTGTTTATGAGAGGAGCAACTTGGCTGTGCAAGATCCTGACACTTTTGAGAATGCTTCTAAGGATGTTTCATGGATGGAAGCTATGAAGGAGGAATTAAATTTGATTTATAAAAATGAAACGTGGGATCTCGTTGATAGACCTATTGGGCAAAAGGTGATTGGTGTTAAATGGGATCGCACCAAATTGACTGTGGATGGGTCTGTGAACCAGCTCAAAGCAAGGCTGGTCGTCAAAGGCTATTCTCAGCAACCGGGAGTTGATTTTAACGAGACTTTTGCTCCAGTTGCGAGACACGATACTATCATATTGTTGGTTGCTCTTGCTGCGAAGCTCGGCTGGAAAATTTTTCATCTAGATGTAAAATCAGCTTTCTTAAATGGGTACTTGGAAGAAGAGATCTTTGTCGAACAACCTGAAGGATTTATTATTTCGGGTTCAGAAGACAAAGTTTTTAAATTAAAAAAGGCTCTTTATGGATTAAAACAAGCACCGCGTGCTTGGTACAACTGTATCGACACTTATTTGTTGAAGCAAGGATTCTCGAGGAGTGAAAATGAAGCTACCCTTTATGTGAAGAAATCTGGTGGTAAGGTACAACTTATAATTTCGGTGTATGTTGACGATTTGCTTATTATCGGAGGAGCTGAATCAATGATGAATTTTTTCAAAGGTGATATCATGAAAGAATTCGAGATGTCTGATTTGGGTTTAATGCATTTTTTCCTCGGTTTTGAGATTCATCAAGAAGCTTACGGTATATTTTTATCTCAAAAGAAGTATGCTATGGATCTGGTAAAGAGATTCAGAATGGGTGAAGCTAAGGCAGTTTCGACCCCACTTATGATCGATTTGAAGTTGACCGATGATGATTGTAGTGATGAAGTTGACGTTTCTCTTTTTCGAAGCATCATTGGGAGTTCTTTTAGTCCTGGTTTTGATGATGAGCTTGAGAAGCTAGTCGCTGTAACACTTCGCTTATTCTTAGTGATGAGCTTGAGAAATGTGTTGCTGAATCACAGCAAGCAACAATTACAATTTGCTGAGTTACAGTAAAATGTTACTGTGATTTTACGCACAAACACTGAAAATATGGAAACATATTTTCTAATATTCACATTTTATTTTGGGCTAATTCAGAATATTCGTCTGAGTGTCCAAGTTCATTTAATCTAGCTTAATGATCTCATTATAAATGTTTAGGCATCTAAATATTGCGAGATTTGCTTTCCAAGTTTAATTTTGGAAACAGAATATTTCTTGGATATCCTGCAGCAATGTTACGCTGCAACCTAAGCAATGTGTCGTTACACATAAGAAAGACCTTGCTGCATTACAGCAAAACTATTATGCGTTATTGCGCTGATGGAAGAATAATTATTATTCCAGATTTGTTTATTGCAGTCTAATTATATTCAATGATTAAATATATTATCTGATTCTGATAATCATTATTTAATCTGATAAGATTATACGTGCAAGGAATATCATCAAAGATTTCATTCCCTTCTTGGTCATTATGACTGTTGAGCATCCTGTTGCTGATCCACGATTACAGCTTCCTGTATTCTGAGTTTAGGAAACAAATTATTCGTTTTTGAGAAATCGATTATTTGTTTCGTTCCTTTTTATAGCAGACGACCCTCACATAATCTCCGGTCGTTTTTGAACGATTTCTAAGTGGGCTGAGTGGCTGAGTGGTCTGAGTGGTCTAAGTGGTCGACGGAGAGCGGAAGGTGCTAAGTGTCTCCTGGTTCTTATTGCTCGCAAACTGCGTGCGAGGGTGTCAAGGGGCTGAGTTCAAATTCCTTGATCGTCGTGAGAGGGACTAGGTGTCCTCGGTGTGTTCAACGAGCAGCCGGCGAATCGTCTGAGGGAAGCTAAGTGAATACCTGTGCTGATTGCAGTAATCGGTTGCTGACCCATCGGCAAGAAGCCGTTCTTGCGTGTCTTTTCGCAGGGAAGTCTCGAGCCTACGGAGTTTGAGCAGTTAGACACGTACTTGCGGGTGCGCGCCAGAAGTCTCGTGCCTGCAGGGTAGAGCAGGAGGTGGGAACGCCGCCGGAGTGGAAAGAGTTCCTCCCGAGCACAGGGGTGCTGTGCAGAAGTCTTGAACGCCTGATACAGAGGGTTAGTAAAGCAGGTTGCGTGGAAGCCAACGGATCGGAAAATTCCACCCTAGGCACTGGGTGTGCAGTGCAGTGAGTCACGGCTGTGGTAACCGTGCACGTCCGAACTGAGTGTAGGACGGATACCTTCTAAGTGGTCTTTGTGGTTCTCTTTGTGATCTTTGTGGTTCTTCTCTTCGTGATCTTTGTGGTGATCTATTTGATCAACTTTGTGGTTGTCTCTCTTGCGCTTATAGACAGGATCATCCTGAGAAGGGACGAAATCTTTGTGGAAATCATCTTCTGAGCAAACAAGTGCCGAAGCATTCCTTCGCTGTGAAGCAGAAACGGGCTGCTCTCTGAGAAGTCATTCTTCACTGTAAGGAATTATCTGTGAGGATTTATATACTAACACAACGTTGTCTCTCTGCTTTGATAGTCAGGTTTATATTAAGCGACAACGAGCTGTGTGCGAATCCTTTGAGCAATCAACTGCTGAGCGTGAGCATCATTCTGCTGGACACGAGAAGACGTCCACTGTGTGAGGAGCTGACCGTTACCAAGAGTGATCATCTATTGTACAGGATTCTAAATCTCACTTTATGTGAGAAAGATACGCCTAGTGCAAGGGCTCTTTGCACCCATTATTTTCAAATAGTGGAATCACCTCTACGGTGGAAAGTGGACGTAGGTCGATTAAGGCCGAACCACTATAAACTACTGTGTCCCTTACGATTGCGTAAACACTCGTACGAGAATCCAACGATCAAGTCATAACAGTTTCAGCAAAGCAGTTCTCATTCTGAGAAATGTTCTGCTGTGATACAGTACGCTTCCGCTGACACTGAGAAAGGGCGAAAAAGTTATAAACACTAATTCACCCCCCTCTTAGTGTTCCTGAACGATCCAACAATTGGTATCAGAGCGGGTTTGCTGGAAAGCTTTCTGTGTGATTGCTAGTACAGAACTCTGTTGCTGAACCAAAACAGCTTGTTGCTGAAAGTCTTACATTAAGCACAGTAAGGTGCTGCTGAGTACTGAACAGAATGTCAATGCTCTTGACTGATGGTCATTCGACCGAACGTCCACCGCTCTTTGCAGGACAACACTTTTCATATTGAAAAATGAGAATGGAGTTGTTCATTGGAGCAAAAGAAGCCGATTGCTGGCATATTATTATGGAAGGAGATCTAATAGTTCCTCCACCTAATCCGAACGACATTCGGCATGAAAATGAAAGAAAGAGAACTATTTCTCTCAATACTAAAGCAAGGCACTATTTAGTGTGCGCTCTTGCTGGAAACGAATTCAATCGCGTCTCTACTTGTAAGACGGCGAAAGAAATGTGGGATAGACTTGCTTTGATCTATGATGGAACAGAACAAGTCAAGGAATCCAAAGTGAATGCATTAGTAACTCAATACGAAGCATTCAAGATGAAAAAGGATGAGTCAATAAATCAAATGTTTGATAAACTCACCGAAATCACTAATGCCATGGAATCACTTGGCAAAACTATTTCTAATTCTGAGTTGGTCAGAAAGATACTTCGCTCTTTGCCTAAAACTTGGGAAGCCAAGAAAACGGCAATCGAAGAAGCAAAGGACTTAACGAGCTTAAGTCTTCAACAGCTACTTGGTTCTCTTGTCGCTTATGAGAATGAGAACAAGTTTGCTGAAGAAAAGAAATCCAATGCTGTTGCATTTAAGGGAAATGTCGAAATGTCCGATGAATCTGAGGATGAATCTTCATCTGATTCTGAGGATGAAGTCTCCTTGATGGCAAGGAAATTCAAAAGGTATCTTCACAAAAATCGCTTTAAAGGAAAGCGAGATATTAAAAAGAAGAATACTAAACCACACCAAAGTAAAGGTGGTGTATGCTATGAGTGCAACAAACCTGGTCATATGCGACCAGATTGCCCACTTTTGAATGAGAAGGGCAAATCTTCAAAATACAAGAAAAATGCCATGATGGCATCTTGGAGTGATAGTGATGAGGAATCAGATCAGGATGACGAAACAGCACACATCTGCTATATAGCGCAAACTGATGCTGAAACTGAGAAGGTAAACGCTTTCTCACCTTCTAATCTATCTGCTGAAGATATTGAGAATCTTTTCTCGGAACTCTATGATAAAATTGAGTCTTTATTCGCAAACAATAAAGCCCTTAAGAAGGAAAATAAATTCTTGAGTACTGAGAACGCTTCTCTTAAGGAAGAGTTATCAGCAAAGGCTAAGAAAGCGGTAAAGAAGCTTTCTGAATCCAAATCAAAGATTGAGGAATTGCAGCAGCAACTTGATGCTGTGAACAACAAAACTGATTTATGTATGCATGAGATGCATGCTCCTGGAAATGAGAAACATTCACATCATGGGAAATATGTTCCTCCTCATGTTAGGAATGGCGAGTCTCATTATATTATTCAAAGGCTTCCTAGACTTTGCTACTACTGTAGAAAGCCAGATCATTTCATTAAAAATTGCCATGTGCGGCGAAATGATATGCGTGGCATTTCTTCTAAAGTTGATGGTTCTATTGTCAAATGGAAAGAACGACTCACTTAAGTTCTTTCTCTATTTCAGGGATGTTTCAAGTCCATTGCTAAGGACCATGTATGGTACTTAGATAGTGGCTGTTCGAGGCACATGTCAGGAGATGTCTCCTTATTCTCCACACTGGTTTTTCAGGATGGTGGTGCTGTCACTTTTGGTGATAATGGAAAAGGGATGGTTAAAGGAACAGGAACCATTTGCTGTTCTGACTCCCTCACCATTGAAGGAGTTCTTTATGTCAAAGGACTCCAGCACAATTTGATTAGTATTAGTCAATTGTGTGATAAGGGCTATCATGTTGCCTTCAATGAGAAAACATGTACTGTTTCACGGAAGATGTTACGTGTTTCATTGGTGAACGCAAGAAAAACATCTATATCCTGTCTTTTAAGAACATCTCCGCTGGAGAAAATTGTCTCATGTCCATTAAGGACGAAGCAACTCTTTGGCACCGAAGGTTGGGACACGCAAACTATGACTTGTTGTCCAAACTAGCCAGAAAAGATGCTATTAAGGGATTACCTAAAATCAAGTTTGACAATAACAAGATATGTAATGCTTGTGCTATTGGCAAACAAACAAAGGTATCTTTTAAAAGCAAGAATATGATTACAAGCAAGACTCCGCTTGAATTACTTCATATGGACTTATTTGGTCCAACAAGAACTCAAAGTCTTGATGGTAAACGTTATGGATTAGTTGTGGTAGATGACTTCTCCAGATTCACTTGGGTTAAATTCTTAGCTAACAAGAGTGATGCGTTTGCAACCTTTGAAACGTTAGTCAAACAACTTCAAAATGAGAAAGGTATTTCTCTACGAAGTATAAGAACGGATCATGGTACCGAATTTGAAAACCATGACTTTGCTTCATTATGTGAAGAATATGGTATTAATCATAATTTCTCTGCTCCATACACTCCACAGCAAAATGGAGTTGTAGAGCGAAAGAATCGAACCTTACAAGACATGGCGAGAACCATGTTGCTGAAAAGTGAGGTTGTTAAAAATCTTTGGGCTGAAGCTGTAAGCACAGCATGCTACATCTCAAATCGTATTCATTTGAGACACTCATTAGGTAAAACTCCTTATGAGTTATATAAAGGCAGAAACCCTAATATCTCATACTTTCATCCATTTGGAAGCAAGTGTTATATCTTGAGACCCATCAAAGATGGTGTCGGAAAGTTTGATGCTCGATCTGATGAGGGCATATTCTTAGGATACTCCCTTACGAGCAAAGCATATAGAGTTTTTAATAAAAGAACTCTAACTGTTGAAGAGTCCATTAATGTTAAGGTTGATGATTCTCTGACACAGGAGGAAGTTGTTGTGGAAGCAGCAGCACAATCCTCAACAACAGTATCAAATGAAACATCTCAGTATATGGTTGCTGAAAATAATCCGAACGGAAATACTGTAGCAGATGTACAGCAAGTGCCTACTACACACACTGAAAATGATTCTGGTGGTTTCCAGGATATACAGATAAAGGATCGTATTCCTCCTTTATATAAGAAAAGACATCCTATTAACCAAGTAATAGGATCATTGCACACAGGAGTACGAACCCGACATACAGCAAGTCTGTACTGTGAACACTCTGCTTTTATCTCTCAAGATGAACCTCAAGGCATTGATGATGCGCTTGATGACCCCAATTGGATTCTTGCAATGCAAGAGGAATTGAACCAATTTGAGAGAAACAAAGTCTGGAGTTTAATACCTAGACCCAATGATCGTTCCATTATTGGAACAAAATGGGTTTATCGAAATAAACTTGATGAGTCGGGAAATGTTGTAAGAAACAAAGCTAGACTTGTAGCAAAAGGTTACTCTTAAGAAGAGGGTATTGATTATGATGAGACGTTTGCTCATGTAGCACGTCTTGAGGCAATACATCTACTCTTAGCGTATGCTTGCTATAATGACTTTAAGTTATTTCAAATGGATGTGAAAAGTGCATTCCTTAATGGTGATCTAAAAGAGGAAATGTATGTTGAACAACCTCCTGGATTCACCGACCCAAAGTATCGTAATCATGTCTATAAGCTTTCTAAAGCCTTGTACGGGCTTAAGCAAGCACCAAGAGCATGATACGAAAAGCTTAGTTCTTTTCTCATCGAGAAAGGATACAAGCGTGGAAAAATAGATACAATCTTGTTTCTTAAGAAACATGATGCTGATCGTTTAGTTGCTCAAATATATGTCGATGACATTATATTTGGTTCAACTAATGAAAAATTATGTACCGAATTCTCTGATCTAATGAAAGGATAATTTGAAATGAGTCTAATGGGAGAATTAACCTTTTTTCTTGGACTTCAAATCTAACAATCCAAAGATGGAATTTTTATCCATCAAGAAAAATACAGCAAACAGTTGCTCAAGAAATTTAATCTTGAGAATGCTAAACCTCTGTCAACTCCAATTGGTAGTAATACCAAAATTGAGAAAGATGAGGATGGAAAGGAAGTTGATTCCAAATCATATAGGAGCATGATAGGATCATTACTCTATCTTACTGCTTCGAGACCTGATATCATGTTTAGCGTATGCTTATGCGCTAGATATCAATCTGCTCCAAAAGAGTCACATCTTGCTGCAGTTAAGAGGATCTTTCGATACCTCGCAGGAACTGTTAGCTTAGGCCTGTGGTATCCCAGAGGATCATTGCTGGATCCTATTGGATATTCAGATGCCGACTACGCTGGATGTCGCATTGATAGAAAAAGTACATCTGATACTTGTTAATTACTAGGAAACATGTTGATTTCCTGGTTCTCTAAAAAGCAGAAATCGGTTGCTTTATCTACAGCAGAGGCAGAATATGTCGCAGCAGCTAGTTGCTGTGCCCAGTTGCTTTGGATGCGGCAACAACTTGAAGATTACGATCTTCATTTTGATAGTATTCCAATAATGTGTGATAACACAAGTGCAATTAATTTATCACGAAATCCTGTCTATCACTCAAGATCTAAGCATATTGAGTTGAGACATCATTTTCTTCGTGACAATGTGCAAAATGGCAATGTTGATATTCAGTACGTTAATACTGAGCAACAGCTTGCTGATATTTTTACTAAACCACTTGATAAGGAGAGGTTTAACTATCTACGGAATGAGTTAGGAATTTGTAATCCTCACTCATAAGATAAAACGTAATAATATCTTCTCTCTTGGTAGAGAATTATTTGTTGCCTAAATTTGGTGATTTACATACCATCTCCTCCATGTTCTCCACTTTCGAAAAAAAAAAAAAATTCCAAATGCATAAACCGCTCATCTATTTTTAAAAAACAAATCGAAACCTCCTCATTCTTACCCATTTTTCTCTCAAAACCCTAAAATCTCTCGATTCCCATCAACCATGGCACCAAAATCGGCAATGTCGGCCAAGGGGAAGGCAACCCCCAAGAAACGGTCCAAGGCTGTGGCCGCAACTTCCAAGGTTTCTCGTTTTGAGGAACAACCCCCTGTTTCTGAGGGGGAGACGCCCGTTCAATCCATGGTTGCTCCGGCACCAACTGAGGTCGGCACCGCTGGTAAGGCTAAGACAACTCCTGTCAAAGTCTCCAAGGGTCCCTCCGCTGGCTTGAAGGTCAGCACCTCTGACAAAGTCTCTCCGACCAAGGCCGATGCTACAGTGTTTGAAAAATCGGTGGATGAGGAAACTCTCCCTGATGTTGAAAAATTGGAAGGAGGACTTTTGGAAGAAAATCAAAGAACTCCTGAAAAGGATGACTCCTCGTCTACTAAGGTGAATGCTGTCTCTGAGGATGACCAAACTTCGAGCAACAAGGATATGTCTCAGGATGAGGAAACAGAGTTGCCTAAGGAGAAAGATCTCTCTGAGGATGCTGGGGATGAGATTGAAGTTACTGATGTCCATCTCCCTGAGAAAGCACACTCTTATGTCCCTGGTGTTGCTTCTCGTACCAGAGGAAAGCGTTCCTTATCAGGTACTCCGAAAACTGATCCCACTGGATCTAAAAAGCAAAAGCTTGCTACAGACTCTGATGTCTTCTTGCCTGAGATTGATCAATATGTCTCCATGGCTGAACTGAATCGCATTCTTGCTGATGACTTGATGCCAAATAGAAATTTGGAAATAGGGAATGTTACTGCTTGTAAGAGAGTAGACTTTGATTGGCTTACTGCTCATCAGGTGACCATTGATGTCCTGTTTGATCGGCTTTGTTGGAAAACCTTATGTGAGTTCAATGAGATAGGGTCTATCTCTAAGGTGAAACAATTCTATGAGAATCTGACTTTTTACAAGGAGGATTCGAATATCAAGTTCATTAGGGCCATCGTTGATGGAAAAGTGCTTGTTTACTCTGTCTTTGACATATGTCGCATTTTTAATGCAAATCCTATCAACAATCTGAGAGTCCCTATCACACCCTCTGGCTATCTACAGAACACCTCTTTGAGCTTCAGCAACAGAATGCTGCACAAAGTGGTGATGTCTTGTTTGGCACCAAGGGTTGGGAGTGTTGATTCTGTTATGCCTCGTGATTGGAACTTGCTGGTCCATCTTAAGAAGGGCATTCCTGGAAATCTTGGAAGTATCATCTTCAGCCATATGGCTTCGTGCATTAAGGATGAGAATAGGGGTCTCCCTTTCACGAATATGATCACAGCTCTCCTGAAGCATTATGATCTTGATGCTACTCCTCTGAACAAAATGGACACCTAGACAACTCAGGTTATTGGAGCTGCCTCCGTTGAAAGCATGGGCTACCAGTTTGTTGATGGCACTTTCGTTAAGAAGCCTTCCAAGCGAGAGATCGCTGCTTCTGTACGCGGCAAAGCTGCTCCTGCTGAAAAGCATAGGCATGTTAAACGCGAGAAGACCACCACTGGTGCACAGGCTGATGCCTCTTACTCCAAGCTCATGGCCACAATCTGTGATGAGATCAACTTCACCAGGCATTGTCTCCTGGAAAGGATGGACGGCTTTGGTGAAAGGCTGACTAAGCTGGAGAAAATGACTGAGGAGATGATGAATGTTGTTAAGGAACTCCCGCACGAGGATTGAGATGACTCTCCTTGTTGTGGTTTGAAATGTTTGGATTGAGTATCTCTCCACTATGTTTCTTTTGAATGTCTTCAAACTGTTTGACTTTGTTTGGGTGCTTTGCAATTTTTTTTTTTGCAGCACAAGTAAATACGCAGCTTGAATTTTATCCTTCATTTCTTTTTGATATGACAAAAAGGGGGAGAAATGTGTTGCTTACTCTCAGGGGGAGCTTGCTTAATTTCTCGAGCTTGCATAACTTCTCTGCTTAATTTTAGGGGGAGTTGAGTTTGTGTTTCAAGCTCTATAATCTTTTCCCTATGCGCTTCGTGTTTTGTCATCATCAAAAAGGGGGAGAATGTTAGTCTTGGTTTTGATGATGAGCTTGAGAAGCTAGTCGCTGTAACACTTCGCTTATTCTTAGTGATGAGCTTGAGAAATGTGTTGCTGAATCACAGCAAGCAACAATTACAATTTGCTGAGTTACAGTAAAATGTTACTGTGATTTTACGCACAAACACTGAAAATATGGAAACATATTTTCTAATATTCACATTTTATTTTGGGCTAATTCAGAATATTCGTCTGAGTGTCCAAGTTCATTTAATCTAGCTTAATGATCTCATTATAAATATTTAGGCATCTAAATATTGCGAGATTAGCTTTCCAAGTTTAATTTTGGAAACAGAATATTTCTTGGATATCCTGCAGCAATGTTACGCTGCAACCTAAGCAATGTGTCGTTACACTTAAGAAAGACCTTGCTGCATTACAGCAAAACTATTCTGCGTTATTGCGCGGATAGAAGAATAATTATTATTCCAGATTTGTTTATTGCAGTCTAATTATATTCAATGATTAAATATATTATCTGATTCTGATAATCATTATTTAATCGGATAAGATTATACGTGCAAGGAATATCATCAAAGATTTCCTTCCCTTCTTGGTCATTATGACCGTTGAGCATCCTGTTGCTGATCCACGATTACAGCTTCCAGTATTCTGATTTTAGGAAACAAATTATTCGTTTTTGGGAAATCGATTATTTGTTTCGTTCCTTTTTATACCAGACGACCCTCACATAATCTCCGGTCATTTTTGAACGATTTCTAAGTGGGCTGAGTGGCTGAGTGGACTGAGTGGTCTAAGTGGTCGACGGAGAGCGGAAGGTGCTAAGTGTCTCCTGGTTCTTATTGCTCGCAAACTGCGTGCGAGGGTGTCAAGGGGCTGAGTTCAGATTCCTTGATCGTCGTGAGAGGGACTAGGTGTCCTCGGTGCGTTCAACGAGCAGCCGGCGAATCGTCTTAGGGAAGCTAAGTGAATACCTGTGCTGATTGCAGTAACCGGTTGCTGACCCATCGGCAAGAAGCCGTTCTTGTCGTGTCTTTTCGCAGGGAAGTCTCGAGCCTACGGAGTTTGAGCAGTTAGACACGCACTTGCGGGTGCGCGCCAGAAGTCTCGTGCCTGCAGGGTAGAGCAGGAGGTGGGAACGCCGCCGGAGTGGAAAGAGTTCCTCCCGAGCACAGGGGTGCTGTGCAGAAGTCTTGAACGCCTGATACAGAGAGTTAGTAAAGCAGGTTGCGTGGAAGCCAACGGATCGGAAAATTCCACCCTAGGCACTGGGTGTGCAGTGCAGTGAGTCACGGCTGTGGTAACCGTGCACGTCCGAACTGAGTGTAGGACGGATACCTTCTAAGTGGTCTTTGTGGTTCTCTTTGTGATCTTTGTGGTTCTTCTCTTCGTGATCTTTGTGGTGATCTATTTGATCAACTTTGTGGTTGTCTCTCTTGCGCTTATAGACAGGATCATCCTGAGAAGGGACGAAATCTTTGTGGAAATCCTCTTCTGAGCAAACAAGTGCCGAAGCATTCCTTCGCTGTGAAGCAGAAACGGGCTGCTCTCTGAGAAGCCACTCTTCACTGTAAGGAATTATCTGTGAGGATTTATATACTAACACAACGTTGTCTCTCTGCTTTGATAGAGTTCGCAACGTCAACAGAGTTCGCAAAACCGCTAGAGACGTAAGAATTCTGATGTGCTTCAGTTTGGATAGCCAGAGAGTGATCCCAAAGGCTTTGAGAATTCAGAGCATTTTGGTAAAGTCGCTATCGATAACCATTTATAGGACGAACTCCATGCATCCCAATCGCAAAACCTTTAAAATCACCTAACGAAAACATGGCACCTCAATACATGAAATCTATTTCGCGCTGCACCTCCCCGAGTGCTTCAAGCTCAATGTCTACACGGCATTTGTCGCACTGATGCAGCCCCGCCTAAGGGCGATAGTTACACGACAACATACTTCGTAATTTGAGCAGTTTATAGTTCTTTTCTGTTTTGTCTGAATTATCTATGCGCATACGTGTAAGTATCGATCAAATGAAGGGCAAGAGGAACTAATAGATATTAATATAGCTGTAACAGAGCCTCCCAACATGAAGATCATACGGTATAAGTCGTGAACAATATCAATAATAATGCCCGAAATAAGCGAAAGCTGTTCGAACCTTTTGAGAGAGGTGTACAGTAAACTTAAACCTCGTAATCATACTTTGAAATGCGAGTAGTTTCTATTTATAACATCAATGAATTAGCCCACTCTCCTTCGAGTTTCATAGTTACTAGTTGATTTCGAGGTGCCTGATGATCCTTTTGGCGATCATTTGGCTGGATGTTTCATCTAAATCAAAGTACAACTTCGTCTGGTCGAACTTTTGACGTATTTCCTTTTATTGTTCTTTTCTCTTTCTATATATTTGGGCGAAACGAGCAAAGGCCGATGGCCGATGGAACTCCTCCAACATACAGCTGTACTATTCAAGGAAAACACATAACCCTGCTGCGATTTCAGATCATCTCGATCTGTCTGAAAACTAGCATCAGTATATCATCTGACAACTAACTCCTCATCTCCTCCATAAATTAAGAACATGTCCTTTGTTCTTCTAAGATACTTAAGGATAGTCTTTACTGCAGACCAATGACCCTCTCCAGGATCTGACTGATATCTATTTGTCATGCTCAATGCATACGAGACATCGGGTCGAGTGCAAATCATGGCATACATAATGGACCCTATAGCTGATGCATAAGGTATCTTGCCCATCCTTCCTCTCTCCTCATGTGTCTTCGGACACATAGACTTGGAAAGATGTACACCATGTGACATTGGCAAGAATCCTCTCTTGGAATCTTGCATGCTGAACCTATTCAGCACCCTGTCAATATACATATTTTGACTCAAACCCAGCAACCTATTTTTTCTATCTCGGTATAATCTAATACCTAAGACATAAGTTGCTTCCCCAAGCTCTTTCATAGAAAAACACTCTCCCAACCAAGTCTTGGTAGACTCTAGGCTAGGGATATCATTGCCTATCAGAAGTATATCATCAACATACAACACTAGGAACGAAATCTTGCTCCCTCTAACCTTCTTGTAAACACAAGGTTCTTCTGGATTCTTGACATAGCCAAATTCTTTGACTGCTTCGTCAAATCGCAGATTCCAACTCCGAGATGCTTGCTTTAGCCCATAAATGGACCTCTTGAGCTTACATACTTTATCTACATTCTTGAATGCAATGAAACCGGGAGGTTGTACCATAAACACTTCCTCCAGTAACTTTCCATTCAGGAAAGCGGTTTTTACATCCATCTGCCAGATCTCGTAATCCTTATAAGCTGCTATCGCAAGCAGAATTCTAATGGACTTACGCATTGCAACCGGTGAAAATGTTTCATCATAGTCAATTCCTTGACGTTGAGTGAAACCCTTGGCCATAAGTCTTGCTTTATAGGTACTTATATTCCCTTCCATGTCAATCTTCTTCTTAAAGATCCACTTGCACCCTATGGGTTTTACCCCAACTGGCGCATCAACCAACTCCCAAACTTGGTTGATATACATGGAGTCCATCTCTGATTTCACGGCTTCTAGCCATTTCTCGGAATCATTTGAAACGATTGCTTCCTCATAAGTCGACAGTTCATCATCCTCGACGAGCAGTACTTCCCCATGTTGGGTTACTAGCCAACCGTATATGTCAGGCTCTCAGTGTACTCTTGTCCACTTACGTTGATCTTGCGTTCCTTGAACATTTTTAGAAGTTGGAATCGCTTGTACTTATGGTACCGATTCCCTATCTAAATGTTCAGTTTCCAACTTGTCTGTAGAGTCGGAAATTTCTTCAAGACTTACTTTACTCACACTACTCTCTTTAGAAATAAATTCTCTTTCCAAGAAAGTACCATATCGAGCAACGATAACTTTGTGCTCGCTTGGGAGATAAAAGTAGTATCCCTTTGTTTCTTTGGGATAACCTACAAACATACACTTAGTAGATCTTGTAGCAAGCTTATCAGAATTCTCATTCTTCACATAAGCATCACAGCCCCATATCTTAAGATAAGACAAGCTTGGTTTCTTCCCAAACCATACTTCATAAGGAGTCTTATCTACTGACTTGGTTGGAACTCGGTTAAGCATGTATGCTGCTGTTTCTAAGGCGTAACCCCAAAATGACAACGGAAGACTGGCATGACTCATCATTGATCTAACCATGTCCATGAGCGTGCGGTTCCTCCTTTCTGAAACGCCATTCCACTCTGGTTCTAGGAGGTGTGAGTTGTGAAACGATCCCACACTCTTTTAGGTAATCAATGAACTCTTGGCTAAGATACTCTCCGCCTTGATTAGTCCGAAGGGCTTTTATCTTCTGGCCTCGTTGATTCTCTACCTCGTTCTTGAACTCTTTAAACTTTTCCAGAGTTTCAGACTTGTGCCTCATTAAGTAGACATATCTATATCTACTTAAATCGTCGGTGAAAGTCACGAAGTGGGAATACGCTCCTCTGGCCTGAACCGGTAATGGTCCACACACATCACTATGTATGAGTTCTAGCAGTTCCTGGCCCTATCACCTGTCTTGGTAAAAGGCTTCTTGGTCATTTTTCCTTGTAAACACGCTTCACATGTATCTATGGGCTCTAACTCAAAAGAGTCTAAATACCCGTTACTTAGTAACCTTGCGATGCGTTTCTCGTTTACATGACCAAGTCTACAATGCCAGAGATATGTTAAGTTTGAGTCACGCCTTTTCTGTTTCTTCCCCTCAACGCAGTAAATCGGCTCATTCAAATTAAGAACGTATAAACTATTATTCAATGAACCATTTCCATATAACATCCCATCCAAATAAAAGGAACACAACTTGTCCTTGAATTCAAATACAAATCCCTTGGCGTCTAAACACGACACCGAAATGATGTTCTTGAAAAAACTAGGAACGAAAAAACAGTTCTCCAAATTTAGATCAAATCCACTGGGCAACTTTATTACATACGTCCCTACAGCTAATGCAGCAACTCTAGTTCCATTCACCACTCGTAGGTCCATCTTCGCCCTTGGACAGCCGTCTGCAGTCACTTAGACCCTGCAAGTTTGCACAAATGTGAGAACTACTTCCGGAGTCTATGACCCATGATGAAGAAACAGAAAGATTGCATTCAATCACAAAGATACCTGAAGCATCCGCTCCACTGGCATTCTTCTTCATGAGTTGGAAGCAATTCTTCTTCCAATGGCCTTTCTTGCTATAATAAAAGCATATAGCTTCCTTCTCATCAGACTGGGACACCTGTTGCCCTTTCTTAAGCTTCTTTTGAGCTGGAGGTCTAGCGCTTTTAACTGCTTTAGCCTTGGGATTGAATTTCCCGGTGCCAAGACGCTTGTATGTCTTTCTAACCATCATTGCTCGTGGTGAAGGATTCACCTTCATGTCCTTCTCAGCAGTTTTCAGCATTGCCATCAGATCAGTCAAACTCTTCTCCATACTGTTCATGTTGAAGTTCAACACAAATTGAGAAAATGATGGTGGGAGTGAGGACAAAACCCGGTTAACTGCTAAGTCCTGGTCCAGCTTGGAACCCAAGCTCTCGAGCCTATCAATGCACCCTATCATCTTGAGTACATGTGTCCCAACTGGGTTACCCTCCACCAGCATTGTTCGAAACAGTGCCCGAGAGGTCTCATACCTCTCAACTCTGGCACTCTCTTGGAAGAGCTCACGTAAGTGCTGATCAATCTCCCTAGCACTCATGTTCTCATAGTGCCTCTGTAACTCGGGAGACATAGAAGACAACATGATGCACTGAATATCCAGCGCATCTTCCAAGTATTGACTGTAGTAAGACTGATCATCCTCAGAAGCATTAGGTCCAGGTTCTTTAAGTGGTTCATCCTCCAGCACATAAATCTTTCTCTCGTGCCTTAGGACAATTTTCAGTTTTTAATATCAATCCAAGTAGTTGGAACCGAAGAGGATATTCTCTTTCTCGAGAATGCTTCGCAGCGAAAGGGTGTTTGTGTTTGCCATCTACAAAATAATTTAAAGCAGAGTTTTAGTATTTGTGGAATATTAATTAATAAAGGACTTTAATATAGCCCCCTCTGTTGAAATCGGGAATTTGTTGGTTAATAATTCCTAGTGGGACCGAAATCTCGAAACATGAAGTATGCACACAGCTGAGCTGTACCTACACACCACACGAAACAAGTAGGCCTTAACTCGCCAATTACAATTATCTGTGTAACTTTCGGTATGTTCACATTGAGTCTAATAACTCTTAAACTCAACACTTGCACCTCAAAAGTTGACCTTAGCTGAGCTAAAAAAGTCAATTAAATTGAGCTAAGTCGACCCATTAATCATTTAGAATAAATTACAGATATTTGACCAGAAGCCCACAGCTAAGCTGTACTGACTCATGGGAAAAATCTGACTATTACAATAAATATTAATAGAGGGCATTTATTTTAAAATATTGACTTAATATTTAGGGGATTTTATTTATTATTATTGTCTCACCATTAAACTATATCGTAGGACAAATTTGCCCATAACATTATTGTTTCGACCTTTTAGTATAATAATACTTTTATTATTTTTTTTATTTCGTGGTTGGACAATTTATTAATTATCATATCATATAGTATCGGTTGAATCTACAACCATTTTAAATTATACCCATTAGTAACTAAATTCCCATAATAAATTCTAGACGTTTTAAATTTAGGGAATTTAACCGTATGCAACTTTAATACTTCGTGTAATAGATTTTGGGTATAATTCTTTATTATATGATTTTATAATATTTTATCACAATTAGCCTATCACAAAATATTAAAACTTTTATTTGGCCGATGGCTTCATGTTCAAAGCATTTTTCTAGGATAAATATTTATTTGACCAAATCTTTCTATCGGTCAATTAATTTTATATTCCTACGATTTAGCCGAAGCCAATTGAGCATATCGGAATCTTGCTGGGCGTCATCTTGCCTTTTATTCCTCTCTGATTGAGCATATCGGAAGCCAATGGACCTCTTGAACTACATATTTTTTTGCATTCTCGGATGCAATGAAACCGAAAGGTTGTACCATAAACACTTCCTCGTGTAACTTTCCATTCAGGAAAGCGGTTTTTACATCCATCTGTCAGATCTCGTAATCCTTGTAAGCTGCTATCGCAAGCAGAATTCTAATGGACTTAAGCATTGCAACCGGTGAAAATGTTTCATCATAGTCAATTCCTTGACATTGAGTGAAACCCTTTGCCACAAGTCTTGCTTTGTAGGTACTTATATTCCCTTCCATGTCAATCTTCTTCTTGAAGATCCACTTGCACTCTATGGGTTTTACCCCAACTGGCGCATCAACTAACTCCCAAACTTGGTTGGTATACATGGAGTCCATCTCTGATTTCATGGCTTCTAGCCATTTCTCTGAGTCATTTGAAGCGATTGCTTCCTCATAAGTCGACGGTTCATCATCTTCGATGAGATGTACTTAGGGATAGTGCGAAAAGATGAAGGGATGGTTTTGGACTTACTGATGGAACGTACAAGAAGGTCCGCAGTGGAACTCGTTCTGGATTTTTTCAGCAGAATTCAATGATCCAAGTATGTCGATCAAGCATGCCTCAATTGCTTCCGTTTCTTATCCTCATTTTTGTCGGATCCTATTTAGCATTGTAGGTCCTGGACATAACGCATGTTTCCCGACTGCAATCCCCACATATATCGCTTCCCTTTCCTTAATGCCTTCCCAGAGAGGATGGTGAATGAGTTACTGTATCAAACGCCGGAACCCCCAAACACCAGCTTTATATCAATTTAACATCTCCAGTTTGGAGGACCCTCTACGGTCGTAGAAGCTGACGAGAAGCTTTGCGAGAATGATTGTTTTTATTGTTTGACAATTGCAAAAGACCAGCTCTTCGGACAATGCACTATGGATAATAAAGGAGGTCAGATCCATCTTCTCAGCAAACACATGTGATCTTTCTTTTCATGATCAAGAAAACCTTCGGGTTGCGACATGTAAATTTGCTCCTCCAAGTTTTCATGCAAGAACGCGGATTTTACGTCAATCTGCTCTAACTTAAGATCAAATGCTCTCACCATGGCTAATAGAACTCTTATAGCCTTGTGTTTTACAACTAGAGAAAACACCTCATGATAATCAATTCCTTCCTTTTGTGAGAACCCCTATGCCACAAGCCGTGCTTTGAACTTAGCTACTTCAACCCCAGGAGTAACTTCTTTCCTTTTAAAACCCATTTGCATCCCACTGGTTTAACGTCGTTTGGCATTAGTATATTAATTAATAGTTAATTAATTATTAAAATATCTAATTATGATAATCTTTTCTAATCACGCCATTAGATCATGATCATTGATGATATTTTTCATTTACTAGGAAGTATATGATTGTTACAGGAAGTTATAACTTCCGTAAAGTCATAGCAGGTCAACCTGTTATACTACTCATCGTCAAAAACATATCAATAGGATTAAAGAGTGGGCCGGTCCGAAATTTTTGAACTAATTACACGTATATATAATTTAAATTCAATCATGTACATTTTATCCTAATTAATTTATAGGACATCAAAAAATGGAAAACTTCATTAGTCGCAAATTGCCACCGGAACACCCACCACGGCAGGAAATAGCGGTCAGAAAATAGAATTTATTAAGTTAATGATATTTAAACAATTATCATTACTATTTTTTATATGTTGAGAATATGAAAAAGGATTAATAATATTTCATTATTGTATTTCTTTAAGTAAATGAATATAACAAGCAATTGATCCTCACTCCGGGTAGCCTTTAAAATCCCGTGGAGGAACTGGGATAAACTTTAAAAACTGTAATTATTTCATAAAATAAGAAAGACTTCCATGATATTTTTTCGTGTAGTGATAATATAAAAACAACGTGGCTGTCAACAATTACGTAATTTCTTTGTATACATTTTTGTATATACAAACAAAAAATTCTTAAATTTTACTGTGAAAAAAAAAGAATATGTGTAGAACAGAATGTGTCTCTTAACAAAACAAAAGAACTGTAGAACAGAATTATACGAATGTCTTAACAAAATAAAAGAACTGTATAAGAGAATTAGAAAGTATGAAGAACCAATATTTTTCGTGGTTCATGAAAATAACTTTCACAAAATCTCCACCGAATCTTAAATGATCTTAGAAAATCTTTTCGGTAAATTTTTTAGATCATCTTTTGATTTGACTTTGACAACTTACTGTAGTTTTATCGTATTATACTCAATATATGTACTACTTTAGGAATTCGATCCTTCTAAATACAAAAAAAAAATTAAACATATAAAGAATCGTATTTTATATATATTTTTTGTGGGCGATGAAAAAGGAATCAAAATTGTCTCTATGAATTACGAATTTTTTTGTTATTTTTACAAAAAATTACACAACACCTTTTTCGTATGAAATAATTACAAATGTTAGCTCCGGGAACAAGTGTGGGACCCTCGAGAAGCTTAGGAACAACCTCCACAAAACTCGAGACAATCGGCACCAGAGAGAAGTAGAGATTTCGGCGGTGTTTCTCGGACCGGCCTATGAGAATGCCGTCGATGGATGGTAGCCAACATCTAGCAGTGTTGAAACAAAAGCCCCAAGTCTTGCATTTAATATAAAAATGTCTCCCTAACTAGCATATATATTCAATGTTGATTTTAGAGTGCACCCCGTTGGACTTATATACTGGACTTGGGAGTGAGCGAGCCCGAGATTTTCTATATGATATCAAAGTCCGGAGTAAAATGGGCTTGAGTTTGAAGGGAGACGTAGAAACCAAAGCTTCAAATTTCACATTGGATAGAAAAATGACTCTCCAACTAATATGGACCCGTTGGTTTTACATGTTGGGCTTGGAAATGGACCGACCCGAGATTTCCCACCCGCGGGAAAGAGAGTGGGGTACGAGGCGCTCCCAGTGGCTCACTTTTTCTAACTAATGGAAGAAAGTGGGGGTAAGAGCGCTCCTCCTCAGGCCGATCAGGATGAGCATCGCCACTCACCCTTCAAATTTCCCGAGCATTCGGACACGCTTGGGACGAGCTGAGAAACGGAATCGAGCAGAACAAAGGCGATGGGGGATTCGTGCTCTAAATTAATTTTTTTTTTTTGAAGGTGTCAAAATATTTCAACGTCAAGCTCTGATCGATTCAAGACATCACGGGTAGGTTTTCCTAACACATAACATAAACTTAATAGAAATAGTTTAACACCGACGTCAACAAATATTTTCTAACTTTTGGAAGCTTATTACTGAACGGTTATCCGAGTCTTTTGTCGATAATCGTACGAATGAAGTTGCACTTATCCGGCATGTTAGAATTGAGGGCGCAGTAACTGACACTACCTATAAACCACGAACTCGGACATTATTTTCTCCTTCGGTTGCGCCGTCCAGCAGAAGGCATAAATCTCGAAACATCCATACTAATGTTCGAACAGATGCAGATGGCCATCGGAGCAGAAAACCATGGCCTCATTTCTTATTTTCCCAGATATTCTACTATTTACATATTTGCATTTACTAGGCAGATTTATGGAAAAACGTATAAAAATATATTCTCTAAATTTGAGGAGATTATGTTTCATTTGGTAATGGTTTTGCATTTGACCTTGAAATATTTATCAGTTTTTTGGAAAATAGTCTTTCTAGATCATTAGAAGAAAAACTCCAAGGAGATGGTCCTAAATCGGAGAAGTTATCAACATAATACTATGTAGAGATTAACGTTAATAAATTAATAGTATAATGCCATAGATAGTTCAGACGTTACCGTAACATATAATTGTCCAGTAGGAGGTGATCTGATGAAACATATCTTCCCTCTCATCTCTTTCTGGATCAGACAAACTTCAGGCCGGACGTGCATCTTGTTAAATGACTCTAACACGCAAAACGACGGCATAGCCGAATCAATGAGAGACAAGAAATTATGCCACTGAAGTTATATGGATAAATAGGTCCCAAGCTCTGGTTCCAAAGTGCACACCATTTGCAGAGAAGTTTGAGGAGTATCAGACGCTGAAAATATGGTCGTGTTTCTCGCGAAGCTTCTTATCGTCTTTATAGGTTTTCTGGCATGCAGTGCAGGGTCACGAGGTGTTGACACACGGGTGATATTGAGAATTTGCAATGGGAACTTGATTGGTCCATTTGATGCATACAAACCGCCGGTGAGTCTAGTCGACGAAATAGTAGAGCGGACGCCAGATGCGGTTCTCTACGAGCTATATGTGCAAGAAGAGTCGTATGGCTATGGTACGATGTATGGGCACGGATATTGCTCGGAAGGTCTCTCACCCCTCGATTGCCAAGTGTGTATGCAGTCTGCAGAAAGCAAACTATGGGATGAATGCAGTAAGGCCTCTAAGGGAGCTCAAATCCAGCTCTACGATTGTAGAATAAGGTACGAAACTTACAAATTCCTTAATGACGGCTGAACAACCATGTCACAGTAAACACCCACTACAAAACTAAACCCCACCATTGAAGTGTAACACTTCCTATGAATATCTTCCTGGAATAACTTTTCATCAATGTCATCCAAATATATTTCTTATGCATTTCATCCTTGAAGAACTGTTTGAGATGGTTCCCTTTGGCGAGTTACAATGCCTGAATTGTGGCATGAACCTGACACCCATTTAGAACGAACAGTTCATCCCTCGACATTGAATAAATAAGCAAAACTTAGGGTAACGAGATGATCGTCGAAGTATTGCGGCAACTGTTGTGTGGTGGTTCAGTTAGGACTCCTCCTGTGACCAGAAAGCCTTTTAGAATTTGTGGCGTTTCGGTAAGATCAGTCGACTTTTTTTTATCAGCTGGACTCCGTATGCATCGCAACCACAAAATTTTCAGGACCATCAAGCACAGACAGGGCATCTCATCACATGAAATCTATTCCAACTGCACCCTCATCTACTTCAATCTCGTTTCGACATGACGTATACGGCCCGGGACATACATTGAAATTCATGTAGTTTACATTTCTTCTTTGTTTTGAATTATATGTAAATAAATTCGATCGGTGTTTTTATCTTCCCACGTCATGGAGGATCGACATCAACGGGTCACACAACGCCCCGTGCATATCATTCTCATTCACCTAGTAATTCTAATTATCTGACGTGTCTTAATTAGAATTTTTCCACCATCATTTTCTTCGCCGTATTTTTTGTTTGATTTGCATCAACCGAGCTTCACGGGAGTTCGACAACACAAAGTTCGAAAACAGAAAGCTTGAAGGCGCATATAACAGACCGCGTTTGGTTGGATCTGCCGCGGCCTAAAAATCGTCGGTCTGAAGTAAAACAGCTTCGACCTACATTTCAGGTACAAAGGGGGAGTGCAGGTCTCCCGGAATCAAATTACATATCCACTTGTAACGGGTTGCAGGCCCAAGTGCATAGGCCCGCAGTCACCATCCTTCCTCGTCCCCTTTTTATCTCAATAATTGATTGTTCTTGTACGCATGTCATTAGGCAACTTAAGTTTATTGCCGCATGTTGGTGTAAATCAACACACATGAGTTCGGGTCCAACGCCTGTAAAACAGTGACATGAGTCCGGAGTTATGCTCGGATCGGATCCAACGCCCGTTAATTAAAAACAAACTTTTGGAGCAAGCGTCACATCTTCGCATGTTTAGAATGTAAGAGCTAGTAACTTGGAATTACCGAATCAACTGTTTTTCCGACTTAAACAATTTAAAAATATGTCGGTGGCGACTCCGTAATAGCTTATCTAGGTTAAGCAATAACAACCATTTTTACAAAGCCATCATGAATGAGGGAAGGCGACACGAGCCGCTTCCGATCCTTTCGAAAATTTCTTCCATGGATCATACTCCGTCATTCGCTCGTCGCCTCTTAAGGAACATGGAGACGATCGACGAGGGCCCGGACATGCCCGATTAGAAATCGAGGGAGGATCGACCCCGGTTTCCTTCGCAGTGCCTGGACGTTCGAGTCCTAGCGTCGACCAAAGGACTCCAGGGAGAATGGGCTCGGATCCTCGTGTCGTCCATACCGCAGCGTGCGTGATAAGCCGAAGGGCGTGCGTACACTTCTTATTATTAATGTCGTAGAATAATTGGGTAGGACTGGCAACCATGGCCGTATCAATGTTGCTCGATTATATTTCATTTTCCAACGCACATCCTCCTACGAAAAACTTTTTAACGTCTGTTGGGAACTTACGCGGTTTACAATACCCAAGTTGCTGCTTCAGCCTGAGACCAAATAAGCTCGAAAACAGATCATCCCCTGATCCTGAAAAATGAAGCAAAAATTAGGGCTACGGGATGATCATCGGAGTATTCCGCTAGTTTTAGAAAAGGTGAAGTTATATATGTGCAACGTCAACAGAGTTCGCAAAACCGCTAGAGACGTAAGAATTCTGCTGTGCTTCAGTTTGGATAGCCAGAGAGTGATCCCAAAGGCTTTGAGAATTCAGAGCATTTTGGTAAAGTCGCTATCGATAACCATTTATAGGACGAACTCCATGCATCGCAATCGCAAAACCTTTAAAATCACCTAACGAAAACATGGCACCTCAATACATGAAATCTATTTCGCGCTGCACCTCCCCGAGTGCTTCAAGCTCAATGTCTCCACGGCATTTGTCGCACTGATGCAGCCCCGCCTAAGGGCGATAGTTACACGACAACATACTTCGTAATTTGAGCAGTTTATTGTTCTTTTCTGTTTTGTCTGAATTATCTATGCGCATACGTGTAAGTATCGATCAAATGAAGGGCAAGAGGAACTAATAGATATTAATATAGCTGTAACGGAGCCTCCCAACATGAAGATCATATGGTATAAGTCGTGAACAATATCAATAATAATGCCCGAAATAAGCGAAAGCTGTTCGAACCTTTTGAGAGAGGTGTACAGTAAACTTAAACCTCGTAATCATACTTTGAAATGCGAGTAGTTTCTATTTATAACATCAACGAATTAGTCCACTCTCCTTCGAGTTTCATAGTTACTAGTTGATTTCGAGGTGCCTGATGATCCTTTTGGAGATCATTTGGCTGGATGTTTCATCTAAATCAAAGTACAACTTCGTCTGGTCGAACTTTTGACGTATTTCCTTTTATTGTTCTTTTCTCTTTCTATATATTTGGGCGAAACGAGCAAAGGCCGATGGCCGAATCATTCGTACACGAAGTGCACATGAATTCTAGTCTAGTTTGTAATTCATGGATTCTTCTTGATTGCAGAGGTTTTAATGACCAAGATAACCTCATTGATAGGAGAAGGCGGAAAAAATTGAAACAGGAGATGATGCCATGCGGCAGGAACTACTATCTCCTCGAGGATCATAAACTCATGTAATCGTTTCCTGGGAAGGCAATCGGCATCGGTTCGTCCATCCTTCTTCGGACATGCTTCCACGGTTAGTAATTTCACCCTTTCCATCCTAGGAAGATCTGCTGTGGCCCTTGCTAGAATGATGATTCACCACAAGTTGAGAGATCTCTCATGCATTTATATGAATCCAATCCGGCATGACATTTGATGACATTACATCTGCCATTCCATTTCTTATCCGTTCCACTCCTTAATCGATTTCATTCCATAAACTAATATACTACAACATATACTGATTCAAGTAAACTGTCAATTGACCCAAAGGTTATGAACAAGCTCGTTTCTAGAATACAAATATAGCGAAAGGCTGATATAGAGCCTGCCAGTATTGTGAGGGGGGGGAGGGGGGGCGTTGTCACGGAATTTCGGGCAACAGCTCAACCTGGAAGTGGATATCAAACACTTCTAGTAAAGCCTTATTCTGGTCTGGATTGGGCTCCGGCATATTGGACACGCCTGCAAGTCTTGGCCGCAGTCCCGGCATGTCTGTTTGTAGATGGAATGAGAAGATTGTGAGGGAATAATCCACGCACAGGAAATTATTGCAGAAAGCTCAACTAGTTCTACCTGGTGGCCACATCCAAATGCCATGTCCTTCGGATTCGTTAGGCATATAGGGCAAATCTGTTGCCACGAAATGCAGTCAGCTCTCAGAATTGGCTATATACCGAAAAAAAAAAATATGTACATAAAACTGGTTAAACAAGTAATTATGCATGTTAATACCTGATTATCGTAAGATGTGGCAGGGCCAGCTGGGGTAGGCGAAGCAGGTCGTACAGGTGGAGCAGTATTAACAGGTCTAGTATCATGATGATAATGTGACATGGTCTGTTGGAAGTTTGTGGAACGAGGAGGCTTGGCAGCATTGAAAAGCGGAGAACTAGCAGACTGGATACCAAATGAAGGTGGAGGCAGAGGAGCCCTCTCTGGAGCAATGCCCCTTCGACCGCTGCAGAGATAACCAAAAGGAAGAAGATGAACAATAAAAATAACGGGTAATAGATTCTTGATACTGATATATCCATTTTCTCGACCGATTACCCCAATATGTTGAGTTCAATGGTAGCTTTGTACTGGGAAGGAATCTCCATCAGCGCTGACAGTGAGAATTCAGTCTCCTTCCGTGACAGGGGGACATTCTTCGACATGATCTCCGTGAAATTGACAAACTACAGGAGCGATGACCGAAAATGAGGAACATAAGATGCAAGAAACGCAGCGACAGTTAAAAGGAATTACTTTTTGGTGATCACAGACCTGAAAGTTATCAAAAGCTCGAGAAGGAATGTTGTCGTCAAATTTGTGCATCATGTCCCATGGCCCGTCACCCACCCCTACTAATATGATGGAAAGAGGGAAATTACTGCATTCCAATAAGGATTGGGGGCAAACATTCAGTAAACAGCGTAGAATAGAAGGTCTCAGTTAGCTGTAACTAAGTCACACTTGCCTTGCTTGGACAATAGCATCAATCGTCTTCTGTTCCTGGGGGCTAAACCTGCCTCTTTCGGTATCTGCACTTCTCGTTACCTGAAGAAAGATCGCACCTGGATTTAAGAATTACTAATGAATTCGACTACGGCCATTTCAAGTAAGTTATTCAAATATCTCCCAGAGACCCATGATTGATAATACATGAATAAAATAAAAGCATTGGAACAACACAGACAAGCCCAGACATAATCCTGAGAATTCTTTAAGAATTGGCATCGGCCAGGTTAAGGGAACTTGGTTTAACACACTGAAAATGAGAAGAAACAGGAATACCAAGTTTCCAACATGAAATTTGCGAGGACAACATTTGACACCATTTCGTAGAAGAAAACACAAACATAGGATTAGATTCATCATAATGGACTAGGAAGAATGTGTTTGGTCAGAAATTCAACCACCAAACTCCCAACATAAGTAGCCACAGACAACAGTACAGCACCTGCCCATCAGCAATTATCAGCAACACGTGATATTGTCCTCCACTCTGCTCAACAATAGTCGTTGCCATTTCGATAATTGGTGCGAAGGAAGTCGGCCCTACAGAACAGCAAGTATGTTAGCCTCTCCCGCCAAAAGAACATGTTGTTAAGAATTCTCCAATAGAGTCCTCAATCTTTTCACTAGGTCAGACCACACCTGCAAGCCTTAGATGAGGAACAATCTCCCTGTACCGACTCAGTACTTCTTCAAACCCATTACAATATCTATCATCTGGATAGAAGCTGAACACATCTTGGTCGTGCGTCGAAGCTGGTCACAGGAAACATATATCCAAAATATAAGAAGGAAAAACCTGAAATGTATAAGCAGAGGCAGGAAAGGAGGAGCAGGGCAAGCATAAGAATAAGAACGAACCATCTCCAAACCCAAAGCAAGGAATTAAGTTATCCTCATCGAAGGCAGCCAATGTTTTGCCAATAATTGATATTGCTTGCTCGTAGGGATTGAACCCGTCTCCAATGTGATGAAGGCTCCGTCTGTGGAATGACCTCGCGCCTGTAAATTCGGCACATAATTAATCAGCTATATGAAGAATCCATCGCAATGGCATTCACTGAGAAACTTACCGGTCCATTCGTTGCTCTTGGTAAAATCAATGCCGACAATAAGGTTTGAAGACTCTAGACCAGCGCGTGAAAGAGCCTCAGTTACCTAAACAAAAGCTTACTTTGGTCAGATACCGATAAAAAACAAAGCTCGCCAATGAAGCCACTGGGAAACGATAAAAATCACATGGGCCATAAGATTTAGTGTTTATCTTTATGGTCAACCAAGTCAAACCGGGTCAATAATAGAAAATATCTATCTATATCAGCAATGAGATGTCATGATAAGATCAATTTTATGTTGAATTTAGCAAGAATTCCTTTGACACACCCTCACCATTCCAAATCCAGACATTACGCATATCTTAGTTTTCGGTTTAAACCACCACCTCAAACAAACAATTCGCCATCAGCTAAACTGGAAGAACAAGCATGTAATTACACTACTTCCAACAGTTGTACCTCCTCCAAGGAGTGATAGTCGTCAGCAATCCTCGAATATCTCCTATCCAGCCTCTTTCTGTCATAGCCAGCCGGGCCAGCGCCGTATCCTTGCCCGTGGGATGTCTGCGGCGGATGGCTCTGAGTCTCATGACCATAGGATGGCTGCGAGTATCCATACTGCGGATTCCGTGACGCCGAGGAATCCTGCCCCCAGCCCGCCTCCCTCGAACCTCTAGCCCCCATCACCTCAAGCTTCAACCCAAAACAAAGAAACCCCTTCTCCGGATATAAAATTATCCGAATCCTCAGCAAACAAGAAACAACAACTCTGAACAAGAAAGCTTCTTCAATATATGCCGAGGGCAGAAAAGAAACCCAAGAACACAAAATCCCAGGTCGCTCAAGAAAGAACCCGGAACCATCCGGGAAGACATAGGAATCGACCTAGAAATAACAACTCCATTGGATTTCAAAACTCGGCGCAAAATTCATACTTTTCATTAAATAAGAAATCGACAGTCCCCATTGACGAAACCCAACTAGACCCATAAAATCCGCCGGATAACACCCCCAGCGATGAACTTTCCAAAGTCAAATTCAAGCCCACCATCCAAAAAAATATATATAAAATTATTGAACCTCAAAACAAACAAACAAAAAAGAAACCCCAGAAAGATTTATACGCGGTGGAAGGAAAGTAGAGGGATGATTCGGATTCGGATACGGACTCACCGTGAGAGTGGATCGAATGAAGGAGAGGAGGAGAAGAGACGATGACCCATCTTCGCAAGAACGACACCAACAAAAGAAAAAGGCTTTGTTGCTTTGCTTTACTTGATGGCAACTGCAAAATATAAATAAAAAAGTCTTTTCTAGTACGAATCCGCTTAAAAGTCTGGTGGATGAGCTCGGAATAATGGCATCGACTCCAAGCTCGACATGTCTATTATGGTGAGATCATCCGGGGAATACATACAGCGACTGTGTGTATAGTAAGTATAGTTTCATCAGATTCCGACAAAGATTTGTTTGTATGTCGTACAGAATTTTCGGCGGTGTCACAAGACATTTTATATACATATAAAATCTTTTTTTACTCCTCGTAATTTAGCTCTGGGATTATTTATCTTTGGAATCCTCCCAAATAATCTGTTCAAAACGTCTCGGTCAAAGAGGTCGACTTCATGGAAATTTCTCCCCCCATAACACCACCACCACAACATCGATCGATGTCACTTTTTTATAAAGAAATTGTTGTTGCTCAATCATTTGAGGGTGCCCAGCTCCAAGCCATTGGAGAGGAGCCCCACCACCGTTGGATGGAATGATATATGATATTGTATTTTTATCAGTAACTGACAGTCTCTATGTTAATACTCGGATGGTTGTTTGTTATTCGTACTAGTAGTGTGTGTCTCGAATATTTAATGCGGTCCAACACACTCTTTGTTAAAAAAATATGTTGGACCGCACCAATGTGTATTAAATTATTACGAAATATGTCAGATCAAATATAAAATTAATAAATTAATGCCACTAAATTCTGAATTTAGTTTTTAAATAACTTTTCAATATCCCAAAAATAAATTATGAGTTCTTATTCTTATATTACCTGGCCATTAGGTAGGGTTTTAAATTATTTTGTGTGACAAAATCATTTACTAACAATGCTCGCGGTGGATGAGCATTTGTCTCTTACGTCATTTCCCAAAAATCCCACGTGGGCCAACTCATTCGGTTTGGTTGATAAGATAAGAGCTCAGTACTCAGGCGAAGAACATGGAACAGGGATCGAAATCAACTCAGCAGCCCAAACGTGCCACCAAATGGACTTTGTATACAACAAGCACGATATCTTTCTTATTCCCAACAACAAACTGAATCCTTGAATCTGAAGAAGAACGAGGGAGGGGTGTATACAAGGAATTCGGCAAGCCAATTCCAATCCCAAAGTACAAAAACTACCGCAGAATCAAAAGACTAACTGAGTCACTTCCATCCATGAAGAGCAAGAGACTAGCATGAGTGGAGCTTCTTTTGTTTCTTCTTCCTGGAGGCAAAGCTACTGGGTCCAACTTCAATGGACAATCTTTTGGTCCTGCTGCACAGAATCCCCCGAGTGTTCCAGGAAAACACGCGATCAAATTTTATGGCCAACGGCAAGGAAATTCTGTAAATCCATAGTAAAAGGTAAAGGGGATGCAGCTTACTGTTTGGAAAGTTCCTCGGACTCCATTTGATTATCTGCAAGGCCAAAAAAAAAAGCATGATAAATTCAAGAAACACACACAACACAATTCCAGTAACCAAGAATTAGACGTGTAATATCATAAAAATGCATAAAATCACCTTGTCCATGACTTCCCAAGTCGGAACCGGTCCCTTCCAATAGCTCATCTTCATGGTCATTGCGATGTCCAGCAGGAGGCATCCAAAATTCAGCATCATCAAGATCACTGTCCTTCTCCGAAGGCTCTCTCATCTTGTGTCTGACTTCCTCAATAGACTTCTTTTTCTTTCCACCATCCACAACTTTTCCATTCTTCACTTTCCGCTGGTTCCCCTTGCCATTCTCTTGGACAGGTTCCTTTGGCTTCAGCTTTTCAGATTCTCTCTGCTCTGTTTAAAAGTAAGAAAAAAAAAATATATCTAAATCAACATAGAATGGATGCAAATACAAGAGTATTTCTGCCTCGATTAATAGAGCGCCTCAAGCTCGAGCACGAGCACGAGTTGAATAATATGATTCTGACCTAACCGGTTGAGGAATCTTCGCCCGTTGATATGCTTCCATATATGCTCTTCAGATTTATTAACCGTGTCTTTCGTCATGCTGCATATCAACTTATCCCTGAAAAGAAACAAATATTTGAGCTCCACAAAAACCAAAACTCATTTCTTCAATGAACTCATCCCTGTATTGAAAAAATACAAAGTCATCACGACGCCCCAAATCATAGAAAATCATACAGATCAACCAACTGGTGAATCCAATGCTTCAGGGGAAAACAAAATTCAATAGCTCCTATGCAAAACAAAAACTCGCCATGATAGAATGAGCTGATGTGAAAATGTATGAAACCTCAGCCATCTCAACGAAAACCTTAAGCTAGTAATGAGGACGAGGGACATGGTTTAACAAGATAGTCGCTAGACAACATCACAGCAAAAAAATGGAGCAAGCGAAGCTAAACCCACAGTTTCACAGTTTGCAGCTGATGACCAATAATTTGTACCTCAAAGTTGTAGCAATCACTTACTCCGTTGAACTCACCAAAACAAAAGCAGCACAGACGAACAAGCGAGTGATGTTAAAGAAAAAATAACCCCTAATCTCATCCACCACATAAAAAACCTCGAATTTCCAAGTCAGCGATCCCCAACCCGCGTAAGAATCACGAACCCATTTCAAGGAATCCACATAATTACCAAAACCAAGCAAAAAGGATCCGACTTTTAGACACTCTCTCGCCACACCTGTTGAGAGGGTCCTGCGTGAAGAAATTGAGAGGGGGGCTGCGGCGGGAGACGGTGAAGTCGATGAGGGCTACGCGGCACCGCTTACTACGAGAGTAGGAGTCCTTGTCCTTAGGGAGCAGCTCGTGGCCTGTCTCCACGCACATTAGCCGCCCGTTCGGTAGGTCCACGAATGTCGGGAGCCCGAGGAGGTAGGTACCTTCCTTGTTGGGGCGATCCTTCTCGGGTTTCGTCGCCATTGGGTGGTTTACCACATCATCCAGCCGGGAACCAAAGAAGAAGGGGGAGGGGAGGAATTTTTGTTTATGACGCTGAGGCGGGGTTTTGGGGTTCGTCCTAGGTTTCGGTCTCGGTTAAGAGCCGCCGTCGCACCGACAAGGACTTCTAGGATCTTATTGCCCGAAAGCAAAATTATTTTGATTACCCATCAAAATTTTTAATAAAATTTCATAAAATTCTAACATAAAATACTAATCTCAAGTCTATCATTAGCATCTACATTCTCGATTCTCTTCTCTTCATGCCTTGGTACAACTCAAATGACTATAATCTTAGACTGAAAGCACGGCCGCAGAACCCGAACCACGGTTCTACGATGTTTCATCCTATGCTTCTTGAAGCGTACAACAACACTACGTACTTCTACATTGCGTTGATATAATAAGTTTTGCCTAGGAGGTTTTAAGTCTACAAAGAGGCAATCGCGGCCACGTATCCGTCATTTGCTTATTCACAATCAGCTGCACACATCTCCATCATACAAACAGACTAACAATTACTGACTCCCGGGGCTCAATCATTGGCGGTGGCCTTCAGGGAGCGGAACTACATTGTAGAAAGGCACTGTCCTCTGAGGCATGGCTCCGTCTTCCTCGTCGTCGTCGAATTCCAGCAAGTAACTGGCAAGCAAGCCAATGAAATTATGCATCAGCAATGGCGACAGGCCAGCAGAACAGAAGCTTTCCACGCGCATATACTGAACAAACGAAGCCGAAACAGCATGAAACTGTAGCTTACTTGTCGGTCTTCCTCTGATGTATTTGATGCACGGAGGTAGGGGCAGTAGAGTGCATGGCAGGTAAGTATGAAAAGTTAGTTTCAGATAATGGTAGCACAACTTAGACAATGGATTGCAAGTGAATCCATTCAATGAAAATTCACCTTCCTATGCGAACTGACAACGGTTGCCCTGTACAGAGCAGTAGTCCCTGGGTAAACAGCCAAGACGTGTGTCTTCGGTGGGAAATCTTGAGCACTCGAGGGGTCACTCTGCTTGGGGAATGGTATGATATGTGAAACAGGAACTTTGTATTTTCTGAAAGTAATGGGACAGCACATTAGTAGTCAATAGTTGGACCCATACCAAGGAACCATTAAAGTACACAAATTACAGATGTTGTCACTGGAACTAACCACCAGGGAATGGCCTAAGAGGAGTATTTAGGAACAACGAAGGAACTTGCATTAGTAGATTTTGCAAGAAAATTCTAGAAGCTAAAAGATACCGACCGAAGCATATGCCTTGCATGAAGGCTTAGGGCTCACAAAAAACCTAGGTTTGTTTGTAGGAACTGACAATCCAGCTAGATGTTGAAATCCTAGGAAACACATAGCTAATGGAAATAAGTGTCGCAACTCAATCACTCAAATTGCATAACAATGCAGATCTCTCTCGCCTGGATTCAAGAACACATCTATCACTCGTGCGCAAGAAGGACGAAAGTGGCGGACAAGAAGGCAAAGATTGCACAAATTCAGGACGAGAACTTTCACCTTTTGTTTTCCACCAGATTGTGTAATTGATCTCTTACATGGGGACATACCATGGGGAAGAACCAAGGTTATGCAAATGAAAGACTGACTTATTATCTAATAAACTCCCTTTCTACCAAAGGGAAAAAACAAAAGAACTTAAAAATTTGGCTCATTGATGGGAAAAAAAAGTAATGAGATTAAGACACTCTTTACGAGCCAAGCAACTGAATGGAAGCAGACTTTGCAATCCAAGCAATCGAGTGACAGCAGAATCACTGATTTGAATTCAAGAAGAAATAAGATCCATAATTCGACAATCAAGAAATCTGCAAGAAGAAAAGCCATACTTTTGACCAGTTCCTTCTTCATCATCGCCAGGCTCTTCATCCAGAACCTCAAATCTGTATATACAGTTTCCCCACCATGAAAGCATTAGAAAGAAAGATGTCGTGATAATTATTTGAATTCTAAATACAGGTAATCTTCAACCAGTCCATATCTTTCTGCATGTGGAATATTCAAATGAAGTGATTCAACGAGCAGACTGATTTCAAACTATCCAGAGAGATCAGAAGGTTAGCCATATTCCAGAAATGTATCAGCTAGACAGAAAAAATATATATATTTTTTAAGGTTTTGGTTGAATTAGACAATTATTCAAAAAAAAAATAGTTTCAAACCATACTCACTCTTTCGTCTCACGGTCGAAATTAATCACTTTGACAATGAACCATTCATCCTTGTCGGCATCTTCTGCATTTACCCTAGCTGCAACCTGGGAACCAGTTGTGTCACTTTGGAGACATTGTGGCAGAGAGTTTCAATGTGGTAAAATACAACTACACCCAGAAATTAAGACACACCTGTTGACCTCTGAGACTAGCATACATCTCAAGCGGGTTTCTCATGGAAGGAGAAAGCTTAGAAGCATCCGGGTCATTCTTCACCCGTTTCCTCTTCTGTTCATTACTATCTGCACAGATTTGGAGGGAGGTCATATTACTAAACAAGAAGAAAAGAGTTCAAGAATTTCAATCTTCTGGAACATATTATACAGCAAGACGCTTCCGTCAAACCTTCCCAAACACGAGTATTCAGGGAAGAGAGCTTACTCATATTGGGTGTTTGGTTTTCGAAATGAGGGAGAGAATATAATTGAATTGAATGACGACTCAACATCATTTAAGGTTAGCCAAAAAAATGCTTCGATTGGAATGAAATCCATTCAATTGTATTCATTTCAGAAGGAATGGTCATTCCTTTGGTAATGAAAGGGAATGATTATTCCCTTCTTCATTCCGTTCTATTCCATTCC
Source organism: Melastoma dodecandrum (assembly GCA_029817715.1). Taxonomy (NCBI): domain Eukaryota; kingdom Viridiplantae; phylum Streptophyta; class Magnoliopsida; order Myrtales; family Melastomataceae; genus Melastoma; species Melastoma dodecandrum. Next base: position 97,446 of record JARUPY010000109.1, read on the forward strand.
TCATTCCGCAAATCAAACACCTCATAATCTTACTTGCATGAAAGAAAACTGTGTGACAAAGTACGATCATGTCTCACCCACAGTTTAAGCAAAGTGAAATTTAATAACACACTTTTGAATGCAATTTTTCTATATTAGAGTGAGATGTTTTTTAGCAAAAAAATTTTCCAAGGGAAGTTTAGAAATTACCTATCTTACGCCGTGGTTGTGCAGGTGGTCCAGTTGGTAGGAGAGCATCCAGCTGACTGATCAACGAATTGGAGATTCTACCGACAGAAATGGAAAGAACACAACGAATAATGTCTCCCGGAAATGGATTGGAGTAAGCCACAAACAGCCACCAGAAGAATGAAAGTTTGGTCCAAAAGAGCGTGTTCTACCTCACTTCACTTTCTGAAAGGTCTTTTGCTCGGGTATACAACAATTTCAGCCTCGATAAGGTAGCATCACCTGGCTTCTCAACGACCTCTGGGGCTGTATGACCAAATAGATGGGAAGATTACAAAAAGCAACTGCAAACAGCATACCAAATTGGACGGGGATGGCATATGCACGATTTAATATCTTTTTCAAGTAGAATAACTGCATGGGTCCAAGTTCGATTCAACGATCAGCAGACGCTAGCACAGAAGTCTTTTACATGTAAACATCGGAATCACTGGGATGGTTCTTGAAAAAGGTCATCTTTGCGAGAGATACTCCCAAAAGAACTTCCAGGAAATAAATAAATATCATCAAACTCCTCAGTCATCCAATAAAGAAAGAACAACCACTACACTAGCAGCAGGACGGCTTCCCAGAAAACCCAGAAATCTGAGCAACATCAACCAAGGTCCTGATAACGGTCTCAAAAAATGCATCACATCAAAGAAAGTAAACCCAGAAATCAGGAACCCCTCAAAACCCCACTAAAGAAACCCAGGTTCACACTATCTAACACAAAAAGAGAAGGCATCCTTCCTCATAAGGGCCTCCAGAAAAGACACCTACGTCAACACCACTTGCGATCATCACCCCCAAAACAAATGCAACACTTTCAAGCAGACCCAGAAACCAAACCCCACAAAAACCATGACCAGAATAACCATCCGTCGCTAATTATCCGACCACATCTCTAACAAAGCGAATGAAAAATAAAATTGGAGAACGCGCTTTGTCCGAACAACGTACTAGCTTGGAGCTTATTATGCATCTTGTTGATCTCGGTGAGGATCTCCTCCTGCTCCTTCTTCAACCGATCGAGCTCCTTCGAGTTCTCCAATATCCCCGAAATGTCCGGAGACGACATTTCGTCTTCCTCTCAAAAAATGACCCCCCTTTTCTCGCTTTCAGGGTAATCTTCCGCCAAAAAGATTCCGTCTTTCAGCTGAACATATCGCAAAGACGAGACGAAGATTTCTGGGTCTTTGCGATCGATCGTGTTTAAGTAGTAAAATGCGGTTTACTCGATCATCGGTTAGAAAACGATCGTGTTCCGATGGTTGCTCTTTTGCCTGTTTGTTCTTCCTTTGAGTGAAGGAACAAGTCTTCGATTATTTTTTTTTATTTTTTTCCGACCACGGATTTTAGTTTCATTTGTTATTTGACGCTGTAATAACAATAATCAGAGAGTAATTATGTATGCAAATTTAATTTATGACCAAACCACAAATTCAAATCATAAAATTGAAATGATAATAGAGATTTATAAGAGACAAAGATGCAGGGACTCGGTCAGACTGCCTGAAACTCCCGGGGTGGTTAGCTAACATTCTTCATTCCCTGTGTAATCGGAGGCAGAGATTGTCAGAGTTTCTCAAATGGCTTCTAAAAGGCCGGAATTATATGCCAAATGGAAATCTGATGATGTTGGCAGTTATGTCCCGTGAATCGCAGCATCAGTTTTCCAACAGCTCGCAGCATCTGGATGACTTCGTTCCATCGTGACTTGTCGACAAAATTCTCTCCATTTGGCAAAGAACGTGCCTCATTTTTCGAGTGATCCGAAACTATCCAGAGGCCATAACTGCGAGGATGAAGACAGGATTTCGGTCATATAATGCGAGAAACACAATATTCAGACAAGGATCGGCTTCACAATCACAAGAGTAATATTAAATCGTTGCCGGGTGCTCACCCTGCAAAAGACTTTCCCTTGGATAAGCCCGTACGGAACCGGGCCATAATGCCGTGAATCCCTCGATGCATACAGATTGTCCCCTTGTATCCATACATGTCCTCTGGGTACCTACAGGATCACAAGCACCAGACATCAATGCAGTCCAACGATGAATACTTGATGTTCAACATCATAACAAATTAGTAAACTCCAAATTTTATAACAGTTCAAGCCACTCGGTAGGTGATTGCCAACGTAACAACCCCAGATATGCTATGCACATTCACGATTGCTGTGTTCAGGCATCAAGTTACTCGATATTTTTTGTTTCTTCTTTTTAGTGATGATACAGACCTTCATGCCTTAATCAACACCGCCTAGCCATCCTATCACAACTCAAATTACGAGTACATGGATGATGCCACAATAGATATACAAGCGTTCGGCCAGAAATGGATTTCATTAGTGGCTAAAGACCATAAAAGAACCAGCACAGACAACGTTTCAGCAGAAGGACGTCAAATCCAGTATGTTGTAAGTTGCTAGCAATAACATGAGAACCTAAACATTAAGGATAGTTGTTGAAGTTATTGGCAGAAGGAAAAGAAAAAGAGTACACATACCACGATGATCTTGCTTTGATCACTGGTCAGAGGATCCACAAAAGAAGTGACCTTATCACCTTCCAAGGCAATTACCCGCTTTGCCAAATTCTTCCTGGGCTCCACAGGAGACTTCACCAGCACCACATCCCCTGGTCGCACCTTTCCCATCTTGTGTGACACCCGCTCCACCAGCAGCAGGTCACCAGTCAGGTTCAAAGTCGGGAGCATGCTAGGGCCACTGACCTGAAAAGCACCTCATTTCGTTTCATCATCACGCTATTGACAAAACTCAACATGAGTATCTGCTTTAGCTCCCCAACTACATGGAACTCACCAGGGTAAGGGTACAGGCATAAGTATTGGCTATGTGGAGGCAGCACAAGTATTTGGTCACTGATACCACATGATCCAAGGCTTCCTTAGCGACGCTCCTCAGGAAAGTCATGTTCGCGCATCAAATTAGGCCATCCTCAATACCCCAAATCCTGGCAAACTTAAGCTGAACAGTGAATCACAACCCAAAATCCCTTGGACTGCCCCAGTTTTCATATGCAGATCGGAAGTTGCAAGCCACCCTCAGACCGCCATGCTTACCCTTCCAGACTACCCTTAAACCAAACATCTCATCAATTCAAAAAACGGAAACCCCAATCCAGGAACCATTTCTTTCAGGTTAACCTAATTTCATACCAAAAAAGAAAATTAAAAAAAAAAAAAAAACTTCTTTCAGGATGTCCCAATCTTTGTCCCCAGATGAAGAATCGGAAACATCTTTCAGGATATCCCATTTCTCAAACCGGAATCGAAAAAAACAATAACTTCTAGCGAAAGCTCGATTCTCATGCACGAGTCGAGAATCTGAGAGTTCATGGGCACACCCAAAATTCCATGCCCAAATCGGGAACCCCACGACAGACCCATACAACCGTCAAACCAATCCCCTACAAACTACCCCAACTGAGGACCCTAACGAATTCATGAACAATCGACCTATCTCGTGTATTCAATAAGAACACCTCCAGACCCGAATCTACGAGACATCCCCATCCACCGCATCCAATCCAACTCAAAACATAAAACATCAGAAGCAGATGTATCACTATCACCATTTCCCGATCATTTTTGACGGGAGTTACTTACAACGAAGGACGAGCATTCCCTTGGAAGAAAGCAGTCAATAGCCACAACAACATCGCACTTCTAGATAAAGGGGAAAATGACGTTCCATATAACAAGTACTGGTCCGTAATTATTTTGTTAAAGGGTATAACTTTCGAAATTCCTGACTAAGGAGACGAAATTAGCCTTATAAAAGTCCGCAAATTACGATCTTAACGAAATAATTTAGATACTAACATTATTTAAGAACAAAACTCAAAATTATTACATGAAAAAAGCTTTTTAATCCATATATTCGAAATAATTCAAACATAAAATTTCAAAATTTTCAAAATCAGGTTAAAAACAATGAATTCAATTTTATAAAGGGCAGCTAAATTTTATAGGCGAGTTCGAGACCTTATTTAAATTTTTACGGAGTAACTTTATAATCGAACAAATTTTTACATGCCAAAACAAAATATCTAGCACATAATTTGACATATAATATTTAATGGAAAATAAATTTTATTTCCAGTCAAATAAGTCCTACATGAAAAACCTATGTTTGTCTACATCCCATCCTTGTATACATCGAAATTTTTCATTTGACGACTAAACTGATGTACATATTGGTTTACTGCTACACGGTTCGCCACAGCTTCACTGTAATGTATGCTCAAAGCCTTAGGACAAGCTTATGCATCTCGACGAGCTTTTCCAGTTAGGACTTTCCGGCATGAGCCAACAAAGTGCGTTCCGGCTTCTGGATTCTTCTGCAAGCTCATCAGACCACAATGCTCTTAATCATATCTTCAGCCAAGGTGTCGTCCTTCTCTAGCCCACAAGTTCACCGGACTGCTTGGAAGCATTTTTATCGACTAGCTCTGGTACCCGATCGAGCAACCGATTAATTTCCTGAGGGAACTCCCCTTTCGCTCGATTAGTCTTTCCCCCGACAACTACTGATGTTCCATCTTGCAAGGCCCAGACCTGCACGATTAAAGTGACTAAGCCATGATTACTCGATTAAAAGATTGGACGGTGATGCAACCTGAGATCAATCATGTCAAACTGGGCATCGACTCGACTGGTCAAGCACTTGAGAGACTATGTATGTGCTTAATTACCTGTGAATGTGATAAAAAGCTGATGCACGTCGTAAGCATGAGAGAGCCAAATCCAGCATAAACAATCGGCACGCCCGGGTCAGTCTGAGATGTACGATGAATTAGTCCAAGAAGCGAGGAGGGTGATATCAACAAAACAGTTACGTTTCTAAATAGTTACCTTCAGTTCAAGCCCGGTACTGCCTATGGCATCCACAATGACAATCTTTGTTCCGTCAATGTCAATAGGGAGATTGGAGCTTGGACGTCGAACGCCAGCAAACTTACCGTCCTGATCATACAACACAATCGACTGCAGATCACGAGCAAGCATTGATCTGAAACAAAAAAAAGAACAAAGTAAATGCATTCACTGAATAAAATTATTTGGAAAGCAGAGAATCGCTGTACATACATTCCCTTAACGTTTGGAGCATCGACATCTCCAATGGGCAAGAAGGTCCCGTATAGCTTCTTATCCCCATTTATCTTCAAAGGAGCCATGGGCAAATTGAAAGGCCCTTCATCATCCTTGAGAACTTGCAGAGTGGAGAAACTCCAATCTGTCTGGTATATGGTGATCCCACCATATCTCAAAGGGTCATTGACGCTGATCGTTTTCCTCATCACCTCCTTCCCGCCAAGATCATAAAGTGAGAGATCCGTGTGGAATTGGGACACCTGCCGTGTAAAAGCAGCATGTCATTAACGAATAAGCTTCTTTCCATGAAACATTCGCATTGTAAAAACGACGACTTACCTCTCCACTGTCGTAGTAGTCCATGTAGAACCTGTTGACATGAACTTCGGTATTAAAACTGTCCGTGGGAATGGACAGGAAACCCGAAGGTCCCAACACATCTCCCATTACAAAGTTCAGCCCTTGGGGAACAGTGACGGAACCTCGGAAACTCCCCATGGCACTAATAGTTCCACCTGCCATTACCAGGAGCAATGCCAAATGTACTCCAATAGGTGCTATCCTGCCGGCCAAGCCCTTAAAAGCATACAAAGACGGGCCCTTTACAAATACCTCATATCCAGAACCCATCAGGATGACGCCTAAGTCTTGCACTGAGGCATTAGGAAGCGTATCCGAAAATTCTTGTTTCTTTATGGCGTCAGAAGAGTACAAGAAATTCCATCTGCCTCAAAAAGAATCACGACGCATGGTACTTAAGCTCATCTAAATGCAAATGGCATTGTTGGGGGTAGGAAGATTTCGAACCTTCGAGAAACTTTAAGGAGGGTATCTGCGTGGTGTATGTGCAGGCAATTAGAGAAACGCCGAGAAGGGCCAAATTTCCGAGGAAGATGGGAGACAAAAAACATGTGATCGAAGCCAAGGGTGAGGACCCATCTCCACGTGAAGAACCCGAGGACAGGATTATCTTCGGGAACTTCTGGAAGTAGTAAGTCAGGCGCCTCGCCTTGATCAATCAGAGTTCCTAGGAGGGTCATCCATAACCGGCTCAGTGCATGGACGACAGAAATAGACTATCACAATGAGATTACAACTAAGCAAAACCGCTCTTTGATGATGCATATGCTGCTAAACTTTAGGCGACGGAACGACACTTGTTGATGATACAGAGTTTCGATTCTTCATTTCCGCTGCTTTGTGATCGCTCCGACTCTTAACAACCGACGAAAATAAAAAAACAACGGAAACCATCACAAGAACGAAGAAGATTACCGAGGGCCATGAGCGTGGCGGCAGTGGCCATCTCTCCGATGGCCAGGGGCAAGTTAGACAAAACGCTCAGCACCTTCTTACTCAGCTTCCGCACAAAACCACCACCACCACCCTCCCTTTCGCCCGCTGCCGCTTTCCCCCCCATGTCCCCATCCGAATCTATTGCCACGTCCTTCAACGGCGGAGGAGGAGGGACGAGGGCCTTCCTTCTCGCTGCTTCGTTCTGGGATGGCCTCAGATTGCAGGAGACGCCAACCTTTCTGCTCCTGCACGACGCGAGAGTGACCCGAATGCCGAAAAATAGTGGCGAAGGCCTGGGGTAAAGGGCGATCCCCGGCGTTCGTACGGAATGGATGGACTTGGCCATCTGCTGCTGGGACTGCGGTGGTTCCTCGTCCCGTGTCGGGGTGGGGGGGAACTGATCCTGGAAATCGAACCTTCGGTTCTGGTTATAGCGTTTCGGATAATATTCGTGGATTGACTATTTTACCCTTTCGTTAGATATTTCTTGTGCAGGGCCTTTTTTCTCAATTTTACGAACCGGGTATGTTTTAAAAAGAAGGAGATACTAAGGTTGTGTTTGGAATTAGAGTTCGTTTTTTTATTTCCTCGATTTTCTCGGAAAAATTTTAAAAAATATTTTTTATTTTTCATGTTTTTGTTATAAAACAAAGAATGGGAAAGATGAAAAAGGAAAACGATAAAACACAGTGTAGAAAAAGGAGATGAGAATTTCTTATTGATTTCTGAGGTTATACGTATATAATATATATCCCTTCTAATTTTACAACAGAAAGAATCTAAAGAATCGTAATCGAGATGAATAATAAATGATTACAATAAATAGGCATTTGTTTACCCTACTCCCCTTGAATGTCCATTCCCATGCTGTCTCATACAAAACCTTTCCAGAAAAAATCCTACGAGAAAAAACCATGGTAAAGTAAAAAAGAGTAAAGTATGTTTACTCCCCTTTTAGTAACATCACTTTAAATCTAACCGAATAAATAATAGATGATTACAATAAATGGGCATTTGTTTACCATACTCCCCTTGAATGTCCATTCCGATGGTGCCTCGTTCAAAACCTTTCCAGAAAAAAATCCCGCGGAAAAAAAAAACCATGATAAAGGGAAAAAGAGTACATGTTTACTCCCCTTTTAGTAACATCACTTTAAATCTCCAAGTTTGCGCATTCCAATTTTATGCACCAGCCTTTCAAAAATTGTAGGCAAATCCTTTGTGAATAAATCTGTCAGATCTTCTGATGAATGTATTTATTAAACATCAATGTCATCACTCTTCTAGAGATCATGGGTGAAAAAGAATTTATTGTTTTTCAAAATAGAATGTGTCGATGCGTTTATTTACGAGACAATCGCAATTTTCATTGGTCGAGAATTCGCTTCCGAGAATCTCCATATTCTTCATAAATAAAGTATCAATTTTTTAATGATATACAAAAGAACATAAGAAAATAAAAACAACAATAAAAAGAATCCAAAATATTGCTCCGAGATTATACAATTTTAATTTTTTAATTAAAAGTTTAATTTCCACAACAAAACGTAAAATTAGGTAATCATAAATTTTTCATTTAAAAATAAATAAATACATCAAGAGAAATAAAATTAAATAACATTATTATCATTTTGATGCTCGACAAGAAAATCAGTTATATCAAATTGGGAGAAATCATCAAAGTCAAAATCTATTTTATCATCACCAAAAGCCACTTTTCCTTCATAGGAAATGAAGTTCGTCTCGATCGCCCTTTTTCCTTTAGTGACTCTTGATAGAGATCGGTCAAATATATTGGCGTACGACAGGTACGTGACCAGTGGCCCTTTACTGCCGTAATGATAACATTTATTCTCCACAGTCTTGTTGTATTGGACCATTTTTGTCGTCATTGGCATCTCTTTGTCACTCTTCCTCTTTTCCACATACTTGAGGACAATTGTTATGAAAATAATATCGACCACCACCACTTCCTCCGGCCATAACCACGTCCACGTCCATTTCTATGACTATGTTGTTGTCCTCCATATGAAGTCACATTTACTTCATGGAAGCAATCCGAACGGACGAGCTTCATGATTCTTCATCAAAAGCCCATTGTTTTTGTTCGATCAAAAGGAGACATGAAATCAATTCGGAATACTTCTCAAAACCTTTTGCATGATATTGTTGATGCATGAGCACAATCGATGCATGAAAAGTAGAGAATGGTTTCTCCAACATATCTCCGTCCGTAATATTTTCTCCACATAATTTCAGTTGATAAAGTAATTGGAAATAATGTCGCATTATATTCGTTCACCGATTTAAAATCTTGAAGGCAGAGATGTAGCCAATCAAATTAAGCTTTTGGAAGAATGATAGTTTTCAAATAATCATACATTTCTTTCAAATTATTCCATAGGACCAAGGGATCTTTCACAGTGAGGTACTCAATTTTTGAACATTCGTGAAGATGGCGGCGAAGAAAGATCATTGCTTTGGCCTTATATTGGTCGACGTGTTTTGATCATTGATGGTATTTCTAAGACCGTTGGCCGCAAGATGAATTTCAGCATTTAAAATCCTTGAAAGGTAATTTCTTCCGGTGATGTATAGAGTTGTGAACTTCAATTTCGTGAGGTTCGACATGATGACTATAAGAAAAAATAATGATGAGATTAAAATAAAACCGTAATTTTTCGAGGTTAACGTCGTCTACCTCAATCGACTTAGTTTCCACGAATGATGGGGGGATTTGGCTTCGTGCTGATAATGTGATATAAAACAAAGAACGGAAAAAGATGAAGAAGGAAAAGGAGATAACACAATGTGGAGAGAAATGAGGACATTCACAATGTGTTTCAATAATTTTTCTTATTTTTTTTTATAACAAAACGAAAACGAAAAACCGATTCTCCTATCAAGCGCGAAACGCACAATTTTATTCCGACAGGTTCCAATACAGTATGGGCCAAACTCCGGCCATCGAATGAGAAATTATGAAGCCCGACATGGGCCCATCATAATTGGGCTTTCCACATCAGATATGTGGACGTCTATTTACAAAGCATAAAATTATCATCCCTGAGTGGATAAAGAAATCAAATTGGAAACTCGAACCATATTCCCCTAATCACCACCGGGACAAATCCTAGTTCTGAGTTGGTGAGAAGAAGATGATGATGACCTCAAGGGGAAACAACATTGGATAATAATAATAATAATAATAATAATAATACTGGTCCCAAAAGTCTCCCTCCCCCCCCAAGAGTCCCCTTTTTTTATTTTTATTTTTATTCCTTTCGGAGAATAAGAATAAGATGTATTTTAAAAAGAAAGAAAGAAAGTATCAGGTGATTTAATAAAATTTTAACGATTACGGTGGAATATGACAAATTTTGGGAAGTTGCTAATGACATGGGGGACGAGGAGGAGGAAAGCAACACCCAAAATAAAAATGAAAAAATAGGAGAGAGACGTAGTGAGTCGAGATGAAGAAGAAAAACTTATGCACGAGAGTCCAACATATTTTAGGAGAATACGACTTTAAAAAAAAAAAAGATTAGTCCGATGTTCCCATAAATTTAAGAATGGTACAGAAGCACGAAAAATTGAATTTATTTTTAATCATGTCAAATTGAACCGCATGACTTAGATTATAATATCAAATAGCAAAAAACTATACGCGTAGGAAGGATGGTATCAAAGGGCATGTGTACAAGTTCCGTTGTATGTGTCCCCTATAAATATCTTCTTCATCACAAGTTCCTATCTCCTATTGTTTTCATCAAATAAAATAATTTTTTTTTAATAGCACTCAATTCAATTTTATTGATTTACGGGGTTTTCACGTTCTGTGTCTTCTTCTATCTATTTTGGTTGGTTTGCTAAAATCCTAATAAAAAAAAAGTGATCGACCTTTATAAGAGTGTCCCAGATCAACAAAGTGTAAAATAATAAAATACTCAGATATTATTTTTTTGAGGTTTCCAAAGTGTTAAAAGGGACGTTCGTACGAGAACCCTCTAGACGGCTGTTTTTGCGCGCGTGGAGAGAAAAGCTTATCACCGTTGCGTATCCACAGTTACTTCTTAAATCTTCAAACTTATGTGCCACGCTCAGTTCCCGGCAGGTCTCTTCCGCATTACGTCATGTGGTTTATGCCCGTCCACAGGAGGTTTGAGCTGTGTCGGTCCTCTTCTCCTCCTCTCCCCTCGTGGAGGGTGGTTGTTCAAAAAATAGAATCTGGGTACGTTTCTTCTCCTTTTAATTACTTATAATGCCTTTGGTGGTGAAGTCAATCCCCTCCTCCTCCTCCTCCTCCTTAGAAGAGGAAAACGAATAAAAATAAAATGTATCAACAGACAGCCACAACTTTTCCTTTCTCCCCTTCTTTTTAACGGAGGACAAGGAGAATAACTTCTCCCCTTCCCTTTCATCCAACTTCCCATTTATGCCTAGGAAAATGTATAAACGTGATATTGATCAGAACACAATTAATTACGTGTCAAAGATTAAGATCATTCTCGACTTAGTTTTTAGGCTACCCACTTTTCAAAGATTAATCATTGATTACAACACATTTCAAATAAGCCTACTGACCAAGCCTCATCTCATTTCATCTATTTCCTCGGACACCTTACATCTTGGAGGAAGGAACACAAAAGGCCAGGTTCTTTTGAAGCAGTCAGGAATTATGGGAGGAATCAAAGGTAATTCTTGTTTTTTTTTTTTTTAACTAAAGTTTTTGGGTTCCATTTTATATCTTCAGAACAAACAACCACAAAAGCAATTCCTACACACACTCCCAAAATTCAAATTGTCGGGCCAAATTTTTCCCAACAAAACCAAGGACAATAAATTAAAAAGAGCATACAAAATAAAGGCTTTCTGTCTGACAACTTTTTTTATTATATATTATTAATTGTTAATTATTCTCTACCCATTTTCCAACTCCCCCCTTGTTTTCATCCCTCCTCTCGACTTCCTTGTCCATTCCCTCCCTCCCACCCCCTCGATGCCCAGTTCGAATTAGACTCAAAGTCCCGACCTTTTCGCTTTCCCATTCTTAAAAACCCGGTTTCTAGTTTCTTTTTGTTGTTGTTGGTCTAAAGGGGGGCGGGTGAACGAGGGACGGGGGTTTTGTTTTTTGTGTGGATTGAGGGAGGGGAGATTTTTCGGGAAGTGGGGAAGCGGCGGCGGCATTTGTTTGAGGATTTTTTAAGGATGTCAGATGGGTATTACAGTTCGAAGAAGACGGACGACATCTGCGGCCAGGTTATTTATTGCTGCTCTTTTCTAATCTTTTGTGCTCAGCTCCAAATCCTTCTCCCCTCCCCCTTCCGTTGTTTTTGAAAAAAAAAAAAATTCCCTACTTGTTTCTGGGTTTTTTTTTTTTTTTTTAGTTTACTGGGAATGTCCGATTTCTCTTTGATTTGGTTTTGCGGCAGATTGATGTGAAGCTTTTATGTTTTTTTATGAGGTTGTCATTATCGGATTCTCCCCTTGTTGTCGAGTTTGATTGGTGGGATTGTTGGTCGGAGATTCTTGTTTCGCTGGAAAATTTTCAGGAGTTTTGTTTAGCAGCAATGGGCTCTTGAAATTAGCGGAAACCATTTCTGAAAACTCTGTCATCTTTTCTTTTCTTTTTTTTGTTGTGGGGAAATTTTTACCTGGTTGATTGTTGCTTTGCACTTTTGTCTGCGTAAGGCATTCCGGATTTTAGTCGGAAGATTTTTGGTAGTTTGATTGAATATGTATTGACTTGGGTTGATTGATCGTGAATTCCTGCAAAGTTTTTAAAATCGGTCAATTGGATTTTGTTTCCCGATCGGATGAATGCCTCCTGAAGTTGGGTCATTTCGATCTGCAGCAGGCAGCACGAGAGGTATTTAGCATGTCACGGCTTTCGGTGCATACTACGGGGACTAGACTTGAAGACCCTGTTGTTCTTATTCGTCGTCCTCCCATTCGGGATCTGTCTGTTTTATGTGCACGCCAGAAGGTGACGTACTTCCTCAGACCATTGTGGGAGTCCCCGCCGAAGCCTTTCCATGTGATCCCGCATTATTACCAGGAGAATGTGTCCATGGAGTCCCTGTGCAAGCTCCACGGATGGAAGACCCGGGAGTTTCCCGAGGCGGGTCTTCGATGCAGTGCTCTTCAGCAACGAGGTTGATATCCTCACAATCAGATGGAAGGAGTTGTACCCTTATATTACCCAGTTCGTGCTGCTTGAGTCTAATTCGACCTTCTCTGGGATACGGAAGAAGTTGGTCTTCTCGGAGAATCGGGAGAAGTTCAAGTTCATCGAGCAGAGGCTCACCTACGGGTAATTGGCGGTCGGTTTAAGAAGGGTGAGAACCCTTTTGTCAAAGAGGCCTATCAGAGGGTCGCCCTCGACCAGCTCTTGAAGATTGCTGGAATTGAGGATGACGATTTACTGATAATGTTCGACGTTGACGAGATCCCGAGTGCTCACTCGATCAATCTCCTTAGATGGTGCGATGATATCCCACCCGTTCTTCACTTGCAGCTGAGAAATTACTTGTACTCCTTTGAGTTCTACGTAGACAACAAGAGCTGGAGAGCGTCGGTTCATCGGTACCAGAGGGGGAGGACGAAGTACGCACACTACCGTCAAACCGACGATCTCTTGTCCGATGCAGGATGGCATTGCAGCTTCTGTTTCCGCCACATCAGCGAGTTCATATTCAAGATGAAGGCCTATAGCCATAATGACGGGTCCGATTTTCCCATTTCTTAAATCCCAAGAGGATCCAGGACGTTATCTGCAGAGGCGCTAACTTGTTCGACATGCTACCAGAGGAGTATACTTTTAGGGAGATAATCGGGAAGATTGGGGACATTCCTCATTCCTACTCGGCGGTGCATCTCCCGGCTTATCTTTTGGAAAATGCCCGCAAGTACAAGTATCTATTGCCCGGAAGTTGCCAGAGAGAGAGTGGCTGAGTTAAGCATTTGTAAGCGAAGCGTGATAGAGACATTCTTTTGCACTGGAAGCCATTGTTCTCGGGCGAGCTGATCGGCCGTGGAAGGCTCATGGATGATTCCTGAGAGACTCGTTGGCAATTGCATCTGTCTGGGGAACCGCCGACCAACTTCCCGACTCCTTTCCGAGCGAAGTGTGCAGTCGATCAAATGCCCTAGGGATTTCATGTGGCTGCTGCAGTCTCTTGCCAGCGTCGCCGGAAAGTCTCTTCTCGGTTATACAGAGAGCGCACAGATTGCTGCCTGTACTCGGATGCGTCCCCGTGATTTTTTCTTCGATCCGGGGGGAATTCTTGTCTTAACTTAGTTGCTGATACTTCTGGGTAAATTTATCATTTTGTACACCAACTCAGGCCTCGTGGTTGTCCCCCCTATTCATTCTTCTTGCAAATGCTCAGAGTTGTAACATTGACAGGCTGTGGTGGTTTTTCTGCTCTTCCCATGGAAGGAGTACCCTTTAAGAATCTTGTCTGAAAGTCAACTCTGATTTGATCAAAATGACCCTTTCTGAGGCAGGCTAAGCTAAACGAAAAGACCTTCCTCAGATGGATCGTTGTCTTCCTTTTCTTTTCTTTTCTTTCTCGTTCTGGTGTCCATTACCTGTTTGCCAGCATATCAACTTGAAAGGAAGAAGAACGAAAAAAAGGTATTGACCTGGTTGATGATTTTCATGGATCGTGGAAGTAATTGGGTCTTCTGACCTTTCTCCACCTTTTGGAATGAGACAACTGATTGGAGTTTAGGACAAGGCCAAATGGAACATAATGTGGTGATTATTGGGGAAAAAGATGGTCCACTTCCGATGGTCATCATTAGGTACGTCCTTCTTGGAGCTACTATGAGCCAAAACTATTGTTGAGTTTGACCCGGTCAACAATCAGGATTGTGTACTTAAACTATAATTCGACATTTAGTAAAATACGATTTTACCGTCGAATGGGTGCGGTATTTCACTCAAAATACAAAGATGACGGATTTTGAAAATCTAGTCCTCCTCTAGTTGAGTTTTGGTCCAAAAATTTGTATTGTAAATTGTTATATATTGAGAATGGATAATGACAAGAGTTAAACCCACCTCCCCTTTTATAATGTGTTTTTATTTTTTATTGCTATAATTTTTATGAAAGACGTGGTTTTTTTCAGGAAAAAATACACCCCCAAAAGGGGCGTGGTTTTCTAAAGGGGCCGGGGCCGTCAGATAGCCCGTCTACCCCTTTTGGCGAATGAAGAATTGGCCAAGCGTTCGGAGGGCGGTTTTTTTGTATTTTAAAGGAGCGCGTATTTTGCCCTTTCAACGGTAAAACCGAATTTTACGAAATTCGAACCGTATTATACGATTTTTTTTTTTTAAACTAACCGTAATTCCTCCGTTACAATTCTCCTTGACTAAACCTTTCTCTAAGGGCAAGTACTTGCCACCATGTTGTTGTTCTAACACTTTCCCAATAACATACGAGGATCGAATATCAATCAATAATGATAAATCCCGCCTTGCGCCACAGATTCACAACAAAATCACATATCTGGCAGCCCCTTGCATGTTAGCTTAATAGTTCCACCAATAAAAGGTACGATATTTTCAATGAGAGCTAAAACCAAGTTGAATTTGAATGTAATGATAAGAAATGGTATTTCCAGGAAGTGAACATGGCAATATAACCAACCGATTAGTTGGCCAATTACCCGGTTGGATTTCGTACAAGACATTGACTAGACCGATAGAGCTTAGATGTGTAGCAATATCAAAAACACACTATGTAAGTAGTAAAGGAACGTCTTCCCACGCGGACAGAACGAAAATTCGCGCTTTGCATGTTCGATCTATAGACGAGACTTATTCCTGCCTGTATAGTTATGACCTTAACTAATCTTGTAAATACTCAAGTGTTGAGACTTGAAGACAGGCTGGGGCGGGGTTTGTTTGGATGGGGACTTTTCAAAGGGGATGTAATGAAAACGAAGAAAGCATATTCGCATTCCCTCCCAAACTTTGCCATCTTACAACAAAAAAACAGCACATCTTGGTGGGTTGGTTGGTGGGATGGGATGGAATGGGATGGTGAACATAACTTGCACATCTAAACAACTTGAGCTTATCCTAATAATTACTGAGAGGAAATGATTTAGTAGCCTGGTTCAAAAGAAAAGGAGGGTTCAACCATCACTGATCTAAAGTAAAGTAAGAGATTTCATCGAATGTTAACTCCAGCAAAACTCCCTCTTTATCAGAATTCACAACCAACTGCATGAAGAGAAGTTTATATATATAAGATTGGTTTGTTCTCCTAAAAGTACAAACCAAACAGGGACCTAAAAAGACGTCTGGTCCAGATAAGCATAACCAGGATATATGGTTAAAAGTAAAACTCTGATGTAAATGGCACACGACAACACTATAAATTATTTATTTTTCCTATATTAATTCTTTTTTTTTTTTTTTTGGGAGGTTTAGTTTTAAGTATTGGATAGTAAGTCTCCGGGGACAAAACACTTTTTTAAATATTTATAACATTTCATCGTCTTGCCCCGCAAGTGCAACGTTGTTTTGCTTTAGTTAATCCCACGACTTGGACCTAACACTGGCCAGAAAGTGTGTCATGATATTCAGATATCTTACTCTTTCATGAGAGAGATGGGAGCGTGTGTGGGGAGTGGGGGCTGAGTTAGTCTCACTCTTAAATTTATTACGTTATTAAATGCCATGAAACTCAAGTCCAGACCTACAAGTAATTTTGTGTTATTCGTTTTTCGGCCCGAACCACATTTCCCAAGGTAAAGAAAGTGTAATGCTAAGTCCATTCCAGGTAAAAGAGAGGTCGACTGAATTTTACTATAAAAGGGTTGAATCAAGCCACCAATCGAAGTCGAATGCCGGCTTTTTAAAAAGCCCATCATCCCCACCGGCCATTCTCCAGCTTGACGACTTCAAAAATTTCGGCCTATTGATCTGATCACAGCCCACCCAACCAACACACACCCTCACCTCGTGTCATCGAACATTAACTTATTGAACTAACTACAATTATAAAACAGAATACAAACGAAGTACTTGATTTGATATTTCTTTTTCGAAGGCAACGGCTAAACATTAAAAAATGAACATCAACCCCTGCCGAATATACCATAGACCAAATACATTTTCCGTTTTTGCTTCAAATCCGTCTGAACTTAGAGGGAAAACAACATGAGTTTCCGACCTACACAGGCACTAGAAACCACAAAAAGAAGATGAAAACATTACACCACCATAACCATCAGCTACTTGCATTCTCAGATCTCACCCCACGGATGCATCCTACTTTTAACCATGGAAGGACTCTGGCATCAGCTCATCACACTATGGCAAGGCTGCTATGTTACCAAAAAATGGTTGAAGAGGAGGCTGGGTACAATTTGATGATGGGTTCGGCAATCTCTGGGCCGCGCAAAATTAGGAAAGGGTGATGATAAGATTAAAAGTCCAGGCACAAG